>JASANC010003488.1:0-26529 GCA_030248135.1 Theristus sp. LFF4_11 | reverse complement strand
GAAAGTGGTCCGTTGCAAAGGCTTATAATAACGATTCAAGCACAGTGGTTGTAAAACTATAAGAAAAATTGGTTTTTAAATGAAAAATCCACACTTTAATTTAAAAATTGAAACAAAAAACCTATTTGAAAACTGAAAATCGTTGTTTTGGGCGAAAAATGCTTCGGTGCAAATAGCAAGATCAGATTCAAATTTTAGCATCCTCGAAAAAAAACCCCGGAGAATTAAAAATTAAAGTTAAAAGTTGTTTCTAAACTGGTTTTTTCACTGTTTGAACTAAAACGATTGAAAAAAGCAAAAAAATCCACATTTTACCCTCTTTTTGGGTGAGCAAGTGGTCAGTTACAAAATATAAAAACTGATTCAAGTACAGCGGTTGTAAAACTATTAGAAAATAGCTTTTTAAAAAAATCCACGCATACAATAAAACATTAAAAGAAAACACTGCAAAAAACGCAAAAAAAGGTGTTTTTGCCCAATTTTAAAGCAAAAAATGCGATTATGAGCTCAAAAGAATGTTTTAAAAAATAGCGTTTTATTTCAAAAAAAAAGTATTATTGCAAACCTTACCACAAAAAATAGGTAAAAGTCCCTTGTTTTAACGCAGTATACGTGAAAGAGCTCCGCGAGATCTTTAAAACGCACACCATTTCAAGCCACAACTTTCACGCGCAAGTGTTGAAAATGCTGATTGAAAATGGTATACTTTGCGAAAATGGGGGAAAATCGAGGATTTTTAGACTTCTAAGCCTAAAAGTGCTGCAAATAGAGGGAATGAGGGTATGGTTGCTAAGTGAAAAAGAAGCGCCTTGTTGAGTTGTACAACCCTCTACCCTTAATTGGAATCTGACTCCATGGCCCGCTAGACTCCCTCCTCCTACTCTTAGGTGCAATCGCCAATCGGTGTTAAACACCATAATTATATCAGCAATGGTTCTTTTTAATAGCTAGTGGTAACAAAGAGAGTTGATCAAGACGTTGAGTGTATGAGTTCTGAAAACTAATTCCAGGAAGATATTTAGTGAAGGCTCTTTGTGGAGATTCCAACAATTTATTTAATTCAAGCAAACTTGGGCACCAAACGGTTTGACAAAATGACAAATTTGGGAGCACTAATGTTTTGAACAGGTTCACTCTAAAACCTTGGGTTATCACTCTAAAGCAACGCTTAATAAGACCGGTCATGCTTTTGGATTTTTCAATGATTTTTGTCACATGATCCCTGAAAGAGTTTATCATCAATCAGCACTCCAAGATGTCTAACAGTTTTGGAACATCGAATTTCTTGACCACAAATTGTATACTGGTACTTGTGATTGCATTTGCCTCCTAGATGCAAAGTTTGAGTTTTATCTGGAGAAAGAGATTTAAATTTATTTTTAATTTAAAGAGTTTATTTAAATCCGTCCAAAGCTCAATAGAGTCAAGGACAAGGTCTTCTTGTAGCAATAGTCTATCTGAATCTGAAACAACATCATCTGCATAAACTTTGACGTCATGTGCATAAATCGCTATCTTGCTGTTTTTAATTATTTGAGGTAGATCATTTATGAACAAAGTGAACAGTACTGGGCCAAGAACGCTTCCCTGTAGAACTCCAGAGGTAACGGAAACCGGCTGTGACGTTGATTTGTTAATTCGAACTACTTGTGTCCTGTCTTTCAAGTATGACTCTATCCACGACAGCAGGTATCCAGTAATACCCATGTGATTGAGTTTCATCAGAAGTAAGTTATGAAGAATTTTGTCAAAGGCTTTTTGAGATATCCTACATCAACACCATATTTCTTATCTAGCGATTGTGCAATGTTTTCATGGAACGAATATGTTGCCAACTTGGAGCAGCGAGTTAAAACTGAATAGCTTGCTTTTCATACTAAAGCGTGTTTAGGGCTTGAAAAAAGTGAAAATCTTGATTTGTCTGAATCAAAAAAAAATTAATTCCAAAATGCCGGAGGATCTTGTCCCAAATCCGATGGTCGAAAAAATAGGTGCATTTGAACCGCGCTGACGCGCTGTGTTCGAATAGTTTTTTTTCACCCCCCCCCCCCCCCCTACCATTTCGGCATCTCAAAAAAAACCTCCGGACCCCCTCTACGATTTTGGGTCGACACCCCCCCAGCCGAGTCAACAACCCACCTAGAAAAACACCCCCTCCAAATTTCGGGTTACACCCCCAAGCGAAATCGCCAAAAATCGGGCTCGACCCCCTGCTTTAGAACTAAGTAAGGCTGTTTTAGATCTTAAAATTGGCAAAAAACTTTCATAAAAATTATTCTCCAACGTCAAATTGGACCTACCTTTTACAGCATGTGGATCCAAACCCAGGTCGTGTTTCTCGTTCCAAATGATTTTTCTGTGTCCCATGCTAAGTTCTTGAATAGTTCAACTGGAGAACGCACTTGGTTCACGTTGTTGCTGGTGGACAACGCCGCGCTTCTTCGAGACGACAAATCACACCAGAGCAGATTTTTTTTTAGTTTAAAAAATTTCGAACCCTAAAGGCGAAAACACCATTTAGTTTAAGCATTAAGATTATGCATTAAGATAGCACACACGACACGATTTCTAAATCGCGTGGCCATTTTGTGTCGTGTCCGTGCGTACGCACAAAAAACTGATTGCTAAATCCCCCTTAAGTGTGTGGTTTGTTTTCAACAATGCGAGATCGAAATTCTTGTTAGAACGATTGTGAATGTAAACAGTTGCGAGGTTCGACAATCTCTGCGCAACGCAATTGTTTGTTTTCAGACAGCGTCGACAGTCACGCTCGCGGTTTCGAGCAAGGCCAACTAGTGGGGCGACAACGCACTCTTAAGGAGATTCTAGCGTTCGTTTGCAGCTCCGCACAACGCCACAAGGCGTACATACGTCGCGAGGAGCTGCTCGCATTTCTCATTGGCAAAAATCGGCCGGCGTCTCATCAAATGCGATCTGGTTGGTGGCAAACCAAACTGACGCATGGCTGGCTTGCAGACAAAAAAACTGCACATTTTGACATTTTTACCGACCAATAGACCATAGATCACAGAAAAACCAAAATACCGCACGTGCCATGCAGTGTTGGAACAAAAAAATCGGCTGGCTGGCGCGAGTTTCGGTTACCCAGTGGATAATTTTCTGGAATCTGCGGTCTTTTGGTCGCTAAAAATGGCAAAACGTGTGGTGTTTTGTCCGCAAGTTGCTTGAGCCACACAATCGTCACAGCTAAACTTACAGCTTTTAGTTACGTTAGCAAAGGTTCACGTCGGGTTCGTCGCACAAAGCGCCCATGGCATTTATGGCACGAACACAAACGATCATATGAAACGGTTGTGTGCAGGCTCATCAGTGAACGGCCAGCAGCAGCATCAATGCCAACAGACGAACGCAGTGGCACAGACAAACACAGGCCAACACAGTGGCAGACGCGACGACTCGGCGCTCGGCATGTTCCACGAGGCGCTCGCCCTGAATCACGGTAGCTCAACTCGCAGCTCTTGCACAACACGTCACAAGTGCATCACTGAACTGTTGAACAAAAACTCACAACATCTATGTCTGTAAATCAATCGCCCTACAAATAAGTCGAACTCTTTAAATTATAGGGAATCATCAGCTGATTGGTTGGTGATCACATGATGCATGCTTTCTGTGCAGGACGGACTCCGCCTTCACAGCAGTGCTTTTGCACAGATAGCATGCATGACGTGATTACCACCAACCAATCAGCTGATTGCCTATGATTTAGAGTTCGACTGCATGTTGTTGGATGTTAGGTGTGGCCAGTGTTTCGTGGGTGACGTGACGACATACCGAATAAGTTGGTTAAACAATCTGAATGTGATAAGGAGGACGCATTGCACTGTGTTTGTTGCGCGATGTTCACTGTGTTTCGTCGTGCCAGGTGCGAGTTCACCCGCTCGCAGCAGCGGCACTGCGTCGCGCCGTGTCACCGCGAGTGAGCTGGGCTCGTTCCTCGTCGAAGAGCTGCGTCGCAATCGCAAACGGCGTCGTCGCTCGCCCAGTGCTGACGCGCACACGTACGCACAGCGGTCGCCGAAGACGCACGCGAACGCACTGCTGTTGGTGGCACTGTTTATGTTGAAGGCAGCAGCTGCACACACAGCCAAGTTTGTTGCTTTGCTCGTTGATTCATTGAACGGATCGCTTTGCATTTGCAGCGATGGTGAGCGTTCAATGATGGACGACGTCACCGTCAGTGGCTCGTGGTCGCCCTCGTCTCAGTCAGCCCGTCATCAGCACACGTTCAACTTTCAACCAAAACGAACGCGATTCCTGTGAATCTATTAAGTATCTATTGCTTTGCTAGTAATTTATCTTCAAGTTACCAGTTGCCCGACAATAATTTTTACTTTTACTTCGTGTCGACCCATTTCTAAAGATGTTCAACGTTTCTTTCACTAGCGCTTGCTCTGTTGTTCTGCATCAGTATTTATTGTTTTCAAGGCGCAGCATAACATTCAGCAGCCTATGTCTTTTATAGTTGTTTTTCTGCCTGGGTACAATGCGTTTTTGTTATTCGTTCGATTTTTCTGAATGCAAGGAAATCAAACAAAAATAGAGCACAAATGAAAATTGTTGAGCACGCTGAAAGGTGATTTGCTTATCTTTTGGTCTTCGTGAATTTTTGTTTTTCATGTCAATCTTCTTGTGAGTTGTCTCGTGTGAGCTGGCTAAATTGGTGCCTATGTTTTCTGATGTCTTCCCTCCCATATTAACCACTAGTATTTAGCACACTCTATTTGTTTTTGCCATTTTTACTTAACTGTGCTTCGGTTTTTCGAAGCGGTAGAAAAAAGTTGTAGGTGGGTGCAACTTTGGTGTTTCGTTTCCAGTGTCGTAAAACTTGAGACTTGCTGACTGCTAAGTTCAATTGGGGTGGGGTTATTACACGATTTTGTATCATAATAATCTGTCAACGTTTTTGAAATCGGGTTTGGCTGCCTGGTTTTCCCACATTTTAACCCAATGATTAAAATCCAAATCACCGAGCTAATTTTGCCTTGCAATGCAATGTTTCTCTGTCATTATGAGTTTTGAATTGATTTTAAGGATCAACGTGGTTGTATTATATGTCAAGGTGTTTTGAGGCTTTTTCTGATTAAAAAATTTTTGTTGTCACATGTGTTTTTGAAAACCCGTGATTTTGAAGTTATTGGTTTTATTGAAGATATTTTATGCATTTTCGGTTTTTTGTGTGTCGATTGAAAACAACTGAAACAGAACGATGGTGTTGCAAGATGTTGGTTTTGATTATATTTGCACCTCGTGAAACACACTTGTCATGTCACTGATTAGTGTCAATAAATTCTTTATCCACTGCGATCGCCAGATGCAGAATGACGCTTGTTGAAAAACTGCATGGGCTCGTTGTGTTGCCAGCAAAACTGTTGCGTATTTATACCACGGAACCATACATGACTCGGGTTGTTTTGAATTTCGCAACGCCAGACGATCCAATGGACAGCAACTGTGAACCAATGGAAGTTGTGCTTGAGAGCTGTGCCAGTCAAACGATATCGTTTGTGAAGCATGGCAGTGGACATTGCAAGGTGTTGCTGTTGCCTGGTGCACTTGGTTTGTTGCGTGGTGTGCTCCCCACTCGTTGCTTCACTCGATAGTTGCAGACTGTTGCTGACTTTTTCGCAGGCACCTGGTGGACAGACTTCAATGATTTGCTGCACTGCTTTGCGCCTTCTCAGTTCACCGTGGTTTCCTGGGATCCACCCGGATATGGCCGTTCGCAGCCTCCAGAGCGCCGCTATGGCAGGCAGAGCAACGAGAATGATGCTGCAATTGCTCATGAACTCATGAGAGTTCGTTTGTGGCAATCTTTTTAACGTTGTTTTTTGTTTTGTTCGCTGTGTCGTGTAGTTGTTCCTGAGCCACGGATTGACCGTGACAACAACGATTCACATGTGACCGGGGGCATTTGCGGTGAATTGACGGTTTTTTGGGCGGAGCTCGCCGAGCGCTCTTGAGCAAGCGCATTCATGCAACGCAACAACGGGCACATGCAACTGCTGTGCTCGCAACAAAGTGCACGTCTGTGTTTGTTTCACTTCATTCAGGTGCTCGATTTGGTGCCGTTTTCTGTGGTTGGCTGGAGCGACGGCGGTGCTAGTGCACTGCAGCTCGCCTTTGCACAGCAACGCTCGGTGTTGTCTGTTGTGCTCTCAGGCACGGCTGTCACCATCACGGAGCAGATGCTCGCTGTCTTCCGTGGTGTGTGTCTCTGTTCTGCTGTTTGTTGATCGTCAATGTCTAGTGGTTGCGTTGGCATCCAGTGTGCTAGCATGCGAGCGTGCGTGTGCTCGAACGGCAGCAGCAGTGTGCATGCTGCTCAGTGCTCGCATCACGGCACACTGCACGACAGCACTTCCTGCGACCACACCACCTGCTGTTTTGAGCGTGTGATTTCAGTTGCCGAGAACATCAGCACATGGGCGCCTGAGCGTCGTGCGCGTCTTGCTCGTGTCGCAGGGGAGCACGCGTTGCAACGGGCGGCCAGCGCTTACTTTCGAGCTCGCATCCAGTACTTTGTTCCACAATTATTCGTTATTTTCGATTCTGAGTGTTTTTCTTGTCATTATGCAAGTCGCTGAATGTTGCAAAGTTGCAGACAGTTTGAAAGTGGTCATGTGGAGCGTGTTTCCGAAGCAGTGCTTGCCCAAATCACACAGCCCGTGCTCGTGTTGTGTGGTGCACGTGATGCGATCGTCTCACAAGAACAAGTGCAGTGCATGATGAGACATTTACGAAATGCAAGGTTCTTTTTATTTACTAATTAGTTTTATGGTCGTGTTTCATGCTGATTTAAGTGTTTGTTTTCATGTTTTGTCTCGTGTCTCAGGTGTGTCAGCAAATTTGACGGGCAGCATGATTTGCACCTGAAGCATCAAGGTTGGTTCGTTCAAAATGTGCTGCCGTTTCTGCGACAACATTCCACTCCTGGGTCGAGCTGATTTTGTGTATGTGTGTGAGCGTTTCCTTTTACTTTGGTGTTTTCAGTCAATCGATAATTCCAATTTCGCTTTGTGATGATTTTACTGGATGCAAATCTTTTCACATTACCTGAAGTTATTACTGATACTTTAAATTTATTACTATAAATTTTTAGATAAATTGATAACAAGAAGTAGCAGTAAAAAGTAGTACAACAGTAGTTTGTTTGTTACACTTTAAAGGCTAAGAGTTGCTATTTATACCTCAGTAAAGTGTAGAAATCATCCAAACTGTCATAGAAAACTGAAATCTCGTGGTGTGGTAGTCGGCAGTAGTTTCATATTTTTGTTCAATTACCAACTGACTTGTTGTTTACTTCTTCTTGCTCCATGGCAGAATGCCCGGATAGTAGGACAGGTATGGAGACGTTTGATAGGTCTGATAATATTGGTAGTACGCCGGGTACTGATACGCCGTCGGGTATTGGTAGCCGTACAACGGGTATGTCGCCCATGGACTGTAGCTCGGGTACACGTATTGCGCGCTGCCCGCTGAAAACGCTAACACTATAAGTTATTTTGTTTTGTTTTTCAAATATTCTTAAAACGGTTTATTGCAGAACATGTAACTCAGTAGGATACCCACAGTGCAGCACGCACAGGGTAGACGAATAGCTATTTGGGTAAATTAGCACATAAATTCAGTTGTTCACTTTGCTTCAAACTGATAATACGTAGTGACAACCCACCTGTGAACAGCATCGCAACAAGCACCGTGACAACGGCAGCGTATTTCATTGCAGTTTGTGTGACGCTTGGCTTCGATATGGCAAATCGCTCGGCAACTATAACACAAAGAACCTGCTTTTTTTAATTTTGTAAAAGTTCTTAAAAATTTCTGTCAGGAAACAAAACATTTGCGAAATGAGATTAGTGCTTGAAAACCAGAGTATCTGACCGATTATTTCACAAATGCAAAGTGAAACGCACAACATTGAACATTGCGTATTTATAGCGGCTGATGACAATAGTTCCGTCGTTTTCAATAGCAACACCGGTTTTAACAATGGAGACAATCACATGTCGTTTTGTAGCTCTCCCGCAGGCTTACTGTTTTCAAAAACCAAACCGGTCTGGTCAGAAGTTTTGCGGTTTTCACAGAATTTTATTCTTTTCCGCGCGTGCCCGCAACGTTGCTTATTGTTGTTTGAGAAGTCGTTTTCACCGTTTTTTTATTAACACCCTGCTTTTCGAAACTGTCTTTTTGTAGTGATAGGATCCGGACCGGTATGCAACATTTGTTCACACCTTAAATGTGCTGCAAAGTTTTGTAAAAAAAGCTGGCACCTGTTGTTATTACTGACAGAACACTTTTAAATTTGTCATTTTTTTGTCAACATTGTAACAAGAGAGTTCTTTTATGTATCGGGTCGTTTGTTGGGCATTGTTATACACACATGTACTAGTACTTGAAAACTTCGTGGAGTTTATATCGCTCTTGCCGTTATGCAAGCCATTAACTACACAAATAGAAAGTTCAACAGTAAGAAACAGTAAGAAACTATGAAAAAATTTAAATTGCAATCTGGGATATGCCATACAAAAAAAAACACTTGAGTTTTTCTAGCTAGGCATGATACTTTTCATAACTTTTCCCCATCAATAACTTCTCATTGACCACACGACTGATACACTAGTTTCCACATGAACGCAATCATCATGTCTGAATGTGATCTTGACACCGCAGTGCTCGCCACATCATCACAAAGTAGTGCTGCTGCTGTGGATGCACAGATTGTCTGTCGCATCTGTTACTGTCATTGTTGTCCACTTGACACGTCCGTCTCATTTTCTGTTCAGACTTCTGTTTGAACGACAGTGCTTTGCATTTGCTAGTTGCCGTTTGAAGGTGACTGTGCGTTTGTGGTGTTTGTTTTCAGTGCGAGTGCGTTGGTGCGTCCGTGCCGCTGCCGTGGCTCGTTGGCGTACGCACATCAGCGTTGTCTGCAGTATGGTCATCGGTTGGCCGCACAGCTGACGTGCAACGTTTGTGGCTGCCCGCTGGCACGACGAATCACTGGTGATTCATATGAAACAACCCATGGCACTCACTGGCGTCAGCTTTCTTATATGTTGCTCTCGTGTTTCCACAGCTGCTGATATTCGTTGTTTTGCTCGGCTGTCTTTGTGCGGCTATGTCAGTGAACACAGTTCAATGATGCAGTGCCACGTGACATTCAAGCTAAATGCACTTCAAACGTATTCAAAAGCATTCAATAACGAGCATATGCTATTTGTTTCTTGCCAGGCTATCTGCCGTTGGCCATGTGGTCATGGACACGGAGACCAGCGGCTATTCGCAACGATATGGACTGGTGGGAGGACGTGGCGACGCTCTACTGGGCGCTGCTCGCACTGCGCATCTGTCTCATCGCTGCCGCTGGACGGCTGAACGAAGAAATTCAGCTCATTTACGGCAATGGAATGATGCGCGGCTTTTGGTCAGTTACCCAATCGCCTGTAGCCGTCATTGTCGAGGAGTCTGTTTGCTTAGCAACAGTTGTACGGTACCCCATACGCATACTCCCTCCCCTCCCCGATAGTGAAAGGAAAACAGTCGAAATAGCAACAATCGTATTTGTCATCTTTTAGGAAACAGATGTTTTCAATAATTTTCATCTCTTGCCACAGATGTGTCTAATGATTGCAGGTTCATCTGTGCTGCTCTGTCATTGTTGTTCTACCTGCCACGTTTGTGCTGCCTGGTGGTTGCCTGGCACTACAACAACGCGCTGTTTGAATTTACCGACATGTATGACGATAAACAATAAAGAACAAAACAAGTCTATTGGCGGCGACACTGTCATTGTCTCAAGCATCTGTCTGAAATCGAACTTTACTTGCAACAATCACGTTAACAACCTATAAATGACGCGACACGCATGTCAAAAAACGTTGAGACCCATTTTAAGATCGGCTTTTTGAGAATACCGTCCCACCCCTCCCACCTCTAGGCACTAGAATGCAAAGTTTTTCCAATTTAGACAAATCATACATCATTCTGACCGTCTTGACGCGCTGATTCCGAAAATCACATTTATTTTTTGATTCGAAGTCATTTAGGACCCAAAAATGGCCAAAAACCATTTTTTTGGACCCTTTCAAAAAATAGTGTTTTTTCAGCTTTTTAATGAAGCTACGACAAAAATAAAAAACCATTCGATTTGCCTTGATCTGCTGAACATTTTTTGTTAATATACTGTGCCCTAAAAAGGAAGTTTAAAAGGTGAATTTTTAAAAAAACTGATTTTAAAGCCAGTTTTTCATTTTTTTCGGGTCTTCAGAACCGTTTTCGGGGCATAGTATGGGGGTCCACCAAAAAGCACTCCGAAATAGCTAGCTCTGTGCCAAGTTTCATTTTCAATTTCGGTCGGCAGGATAACTAAAAAATGGTGTTACTGTTGGTACCCAGAACGCGATTTTGTTATCATGACACCGACATGCACCTGAACATGTACCACGTGCTGCAACCAGGTGTACTGTGAGATAAAATAAAATAGTGCGTCCAAAAGCCCACGAGACCAGCTAATAGTGCCTCAAGAATCAGTCGTCGAAGTGCTTATTCACGGCCATAACAGCGGAGCTATTTTTGCTCGCAAGTGTGAACTATTGGTTAAAAAACCCAATGATTATGTTAGTTTTTGGGGGTTTTCAGCAATTTAGAACCGTTTTCGGGGCATAGTATGGGGGTGCACCAGAAAGCACTCCGAAATAGCTAGCTCTGTGCTAAATTTCATTTCCAAATTCGGTCGGCTGGATAACTAAAAAGTGGTTTTACTGTTGGTACCCAGACCGCGATTTTGCCACAATGAGACCTACATGCACCTAAACATGTACTGCGTGCTGCGGCCAGGTGTCATGTCAGATAAAACAAAACAATGCATCCAAAAGCCCACGATACCACTTAATAGTGCCACAAGAAGCAGTTGTTTTTGTGGAAGTGCTTATCCAGTGTGTGCGAAATTTCATTTCCAAAATCGTTCGGCTGGATATTCAGTGCTAATTATTCTGTGCCACAACACGGAGCAATAGTTGCTGTCAAGTGTGAATCGTTGACGCAAACACTGATCCAACTAATTGAACTGAAATCGAAAACCAACAGTATCATTTCTTTTCTTATATGCACGGAAAATCATCAAATACTCTGCTGTGGTACTGAATGGTTGTTTCAACGACTGGTTTTTGTGTAAAAATTAGCTATAACAGTCTAGTGAACGTTCCGATGCACTTTTTGTTCCTATCTGACAGTGGCAGAACAAGACGCTTGTATAAGTGCATGTACAGTACATGTAGTTCTCATGGTGTCAAAATCGTGGTCTGGGTACCAAAAGTAGCTCCGCTGTTATGGCCATGAATAAGCACTTCGACGACTGATTCGTGAGGCACTATTAGCTGGTCTCGTGGGCTTTTGGACGCACTATTTTATTTTATCTCACAGTACACCTGGTTGCAGCACGTGGTACATGTTCAGGTGCATGTCGGTGTCATGATAACCAAATCGCGTTCTGGGTACCAACAGTAAAACCATTTTTTAGTTATCCTGCCGACCGAAATTGAAAATGAAACTTGGCACAGAGCTAGCTATTTCGGAGTGCTTTTTGGTGGACCCCCATACTATGCCCCGAAAACGGTTCTGAAGACCCGAAAAAAATGAAAAACTGGCTTTAAAATCAGTTTTTTTAAAAATTCACCTTTTAAACTTCATTTTTAGGGGACAGTATATTAACAAAAAATGTTCAGCAGATCAAGGCAAATCGAATGGTTTTTATATTTTTGTCGTAGCTTCATTAAAAAGCTGAAAAAACACTATTTTTTGAAAGGGTCCAAAAAAACGGTTTTTGGCCATTTTTGGGTCCTAAATGACTTCGAATCAAAAAATAAATGTGATTTTCGGAATCAGCGCGTCAAGACGGTCAGAATGATGTATGATTTGTCTAAATTGGAAAAACTTTGCATTCTAGTGCCTAGAGGAAATCGCTATTCTGAAAAATCGGGTCTTAAATTTTCTTGTCAATTTGCTCAAATTTCAAAATGGCACGTTCCACTTGTTCGTCCGTGATTTCTGAGTGCAGCACCAGACGTATACTGTCAGGTGGCAATGGGAAGCAGACAACTGCTGTGCCGTTTGTATCATCCTGCAGAATTTCAATCAGTATTTTGAAAATCAAATCAATTTTTGAGAGAAATTTCGCTTCCGAATGGTGTCGTGCTTTTGTGACGACAAACTTTCAGCAGTCGCACGACTCGCTCGGGCGTGGTGTCAGTAATGTGCACGATGACAATGTTTGTTTGCGGCGTTGGTTGAACACGGAAATGAGTGCTGTCCAGTTGTGATATGCCTGTGTTCGCGACAAAGTCACAGAATTGCAGTTGCATGATGCTTGTTTGTGTGAGAGTGAGCAACCTTGAGCGAGTCGTTTTGCGCGTTTGTGATCGAGCGCCAAGCGAGTGGGCGCCGTCTCGAGCGCAACCAAAGCAGCTGCTGCTATCACCCCCGGTTGTCGCCATCCCCCTCCAATCGCCTTGCGGATGCGTCGTGCTCTCCAAACGTAAACACTTAGTTGGGTATATATAGCCTATTATTTATTTGATATTGTCTTGCTGAAATGACGTCATGTGCTCTTGGCAAGCACAGCAGCTTGAACTTTCAGTTTGTGTGACTAAATGAAACGGTTGACCAAAAAACTAGTGCTGGTGCCTCTGCAGGAAGAATTTCAAAAGCGAATCACGTTATTTCGGTCCGACACGTTTGAATAAATACTATATGCAATTCATAACATCAAATTTGTTGCAAAAACATAGAAAAACAAACAGTTGCTCACTCTGCGCAAAATGTTTTTGTACCACCAATAACTGATCCGATTGGAGCACCGATTCCCTGTAAATGAAAACGATTTTTAGTTTTTTTAACATGAATTTGTAAAACATGGTGGTTTCAAAGTGGTTGGTGTTAGCAAAGTTTTTACACAGGAAAAACAGAAAGTGAAACGCTTGGAAACTAGTGTTAACCATTGAGTAACGTTGGCCAACATCATGCATGTTCTCTGGGACGTTATGCAACGTTACTCAAGGGGTTAAAATGTTCTCTGGAACGTTAAGCAACGTTACTCCAAATGGTTAAAGACACTGAAGCCGCTGACTTCGCGTCTAAAAATGCACAGCACGGTTTAAACCTGAAAGTTAATCTGGGTTTAGTGTAAATTAACGGCTGTGTTTTTTATGTGTGCTTGAATGGTTTCCTTTTGTTTATTTTATATTTTCAGTTCGAAAACATCCATGCTCAACAATTGTTCATTTTTTAGAACAATTGTTCGTGCGTGTGTCACCAATGAGACTGCGGATACCTCAGAAAACCACCGTTTATTGTGCGTATCACATGTGAGTTCGTGCGTGTGTCACCAATGAGACTGCGGATACCTCAGAAAACCACCGTTTATTGTGCGTATAACATGTGAGTTCGTTCGTGTGTCACCAATGAGACTGCGCATAACTCAGAAAGCCACCGTTTCCTGTGCGTATAACATGTGAGTTCGTCCGTGTGTCACCAATGAAACCGCGGATAACTCAGAAAGCCACTGTTTCCTGTGCATATAACATGTGAGTTTGGGCGTGTGTCACCAATGAGACTGTAGATAAGTCAGAAAACCACCGTTTCCAGTGCGTATAACATGTGAGTTTGTGCGTGTGTCACCAATGAGACTGTAGATAAGTCAGAAAACCACCGTTTCCTGTGCGTAGAACATGTGAGTTTGTGCGTGTGTCACCAATGAGACTGCGCATAACTCAGAAAGCCACCGTTTCCTGTGCGTATAAGATGTGAGTTCGTGCATGTGTCACCAATGAAACTGCGGATAACTCAGAAAGCCACCGTTTCCTGTGCGTAGAACATGTGAGTTTGTGCGTGTGTCACCAATGAGACTGCGGATAACTCAGAAAGCCACTGTTTCCTGTGCCTATAACATGTGAGTTTGTGCGTGTGTCACCAATGAGACTGTAGATAAGTCAGAAAACCACCGTTTCCTGTGCTTATAACATGTGAGTTTGTGCGTGTGTCACCAATGAGACTGTAGATAAGTCAGAAAACCACCGTTTCCTGTGCTTATAACATGTGAGTTTGCGCGTGTGTCAACAATGAGACTGCGCATAACTCAGAAAGCCACCGTTTCTTGTGCGGATAACATGTGAGTTCGTGCGTGTGTCACCAATGAGACTGCGCATAACTTAGAAAGCCACCGTTTCCTGTGCGTATAACATGTGAGTTCGTCCGTGTGTCACCAATGAAACTGCGGATAACTCAGAAAGCCACTGTTTCCTGTGCCTATAACATGTGAGTTTGTGCGTGTGTCACCAATGAGACTGTAGATAAGTCAGAAAACCACCGTTTCCTGTGCTTATAACATGTGAGTTTGCGCGTGTGTCAACAATGAGACTGCGCATAACTCAGAAAGCCACCGTTTCTTGTGCGGATAACATGTGAGTTCGTGCGTGTGTCACCAATGAGACTGCGCATAACTTAGAAAGCCACCGTTTCCTGTGCGTATAACATGTGAGTTCGTCCGTGTGTCACCAATGAAACTGCGGATAACTCAGAAAGCCACTGTTTCCTGTGCCTATAACATGTGAGTTTGTGCGTGTGTCACCAATGAGACTGCAGATAAGTCAGAAAACCACCGTTTCCTGTGCTTATAACATGTGAGTTTGTGCGTGTGTCAACAATGAGACTGCGCATAACTCAGAAAGCCACCGTTTCTTGTGCGGATAACATGTGAGTTCGTGCGTGTGTCACCAATGAGACTGCAGATAACTCAGAAAGCCGCCGCTTCCTGTGCGTATAACATGTGAGTTCGTGCGTGTGTCACCAATGAGACTGCGGATAACTCAGAAAACCGCCATGTGTTTAAACGTATTAACTATGATGAATCGCGCTCTGTAAGGGTTAAATGATGGTTTTCAGGGGTGTAACACTGAATAACCTTTAGCGTTTTCATGTGCCGGGTTTACTGGAACGTTAATCAGTGATTACCTTTTTTTAACTTTTGCATGACGTTTAACTGGGAGAACCCAAATAACCAGAACGTTCACGATTGTTTGCACAATCTTAAACAAGCGTTTTTTAGCGTTCTCCAGCGTTTCAGAAAGTTTCAATTTCTGTTTTTCCTGTGTTACTTTTGACAAGCAGAATGAGACCGAATGAACGTGTTGCACGTAGTCAGATAATTTGCAACCGCTAGCAATCGCTGCGTTCAGCAGGCGGGCACCATCCAAGTGCACTTTCACGCCAAACTCATCAGCCAATTCTCGCACCTGTAAAAATGTAAAACGCTGGTCACACTGAAACGGTAACAGGTCACATGGCCTAGGCCAAGTGTCGTGAGGGTCGCAACGACAGTAGTCCTAGATCTGTCTGTATACCGGGCTGCTCTTAATGCATTCATTATAATACTTAGAATATTATTTTAAGAGAAAAGAAATAGAATGAGAAGCGTTTCTAATACAGCCAGCTGTTGTTTTGTATTTTACAAAGCTGGTGCCAAAAGTTGCATGCTTGTTCTTTCTGCAAAAATATTTTTTATCGTGAGTGGCTGCTTGGACCATCGCCAACGCGCCAATAAAATATCCTTCGATACAATTGTGCTTTTAATATGATCTGACTAGTCAGCTTAGCATTTTATTGGACTGTCGCCAACGCGCCAGAACACAACTCCCAAACAAAAAGACGCCATGTACGTCATCAGAATACCAGACACAGCGTGCGAGTTGTGACGACAATGGAAATTCCATTATGTTGTGCTTCATTCTTTTATTTGTCTTCTGTTGATCAACTGATTTCGCTCTGCACATCTCATCTCATCGCGTCTTCTACTCAACCGTCATCATGATCCACGACGCTGCCATGTCTGTGCATTCTATTCTTTACAAAAATCTAAGGTTGGCACAACCGTCTCCTCCAGCCGCCAGCATCCCGACCTGGCAACGTTCATCACAGACTGCAAGGGTTCAAAAACACCGTTGAGCCAGCAATCGCCCGCATCTTAGATGACGACTACTTCATCAACCTCAAACTGCGCCGTCTGGTCGACGTCGACACTGAACAAAATGAGAACGCGACGACCGGCTTCTATCACTGGCGCAACCAACCAACCAGCTGGCATGCCTCTTCAGGGCCACCACCATTGCCATAAAATGCTTCACGTCCATGTGTTAATCATGTGTTTGCCTTTTGGCGCGTTGGCGTTGGCCCAAAAATAGCAGTCCCACTGACAATCATGCATAAATTTAGTGGCAGTCGGAAAACGTCAAAGTCACAAGTTGCCAGTGCCGATCAGTAAAAAGAATCAATTTCATATTACTATACAATAAGTACAAATATTACAATAAGTACAAAAAGTATAAACTCATTCGCTCTTATGCACACCCTGTACATCGCTAGGCCAAAACATAAGAGCGTGGGAAAATACACTATCAGACATCTGGGACTACTGTCGCCCAATCCACTGAAACGTTTGCATCGTGAATTGGTGATCAAAAAATTGTAATTTGCTAGGTTTCTATGCAAAACTTGTTGCATGTTTTGTAAAAAAAACATGTTTTGCATACGAAAACGAAATGTTGATGCAACTGTTAAAACTCAGTACAGAGCGTGCGAAAATCAGAACGTGCCACTAGCCTGTTTAAAATAATCCACGGAGAGCACAGTGCCGCCACAAGAGTTGTGCGAGTTCTCGAGACAGATCAGCATTGTCTTTGGCTGATGAACATCCGATGGGTTGCGTATCATGCGTCGTATCGCACCCAACGACAGACTGCCGTCTAGCTCGTTTGGCAATGTCAGCGACGATATACCGGCAAACTGACATTCAATGTGCACTGTTGCTCAACAGATTTTGATACAAGCGCAAAGATAATGATTCGTAACACTAAACCCGCATCCCCACCGTTGCTGAACCCCAACCCCAGCCCATAATGTTGCTAAACACGGTGGTGCTCGTGATGGTGACTGCGATATGGTGATTATAATAGTGGTTGTGATCGTGATGGTAATGTTGGTGCTAATCGAGGTGATGATCGTAACGGTGGTCATGCGGTAGAATTCGGCAACCGCCGGCCCAACACCAGGTGGAATGGGGTGCATACTGGGACACCGATTGTTAGCTAGCAGGCCAGGAACAACAATAATATAATAATAATGCGACATTCCAGTGAACCGTGTGCACTTTTACCCGCGCCAACGATCCTTGTTCGTATTTGTAGATGTGCTGCTGTACCCCCAGGATGATCTCGCAATCGCGCCGTTCGGCACAATGCACCATAACTGTACTCAGGTTAAAAGATAAGAAAGAAATAGCAGTGGGAATGCCAGTAGAATGCACGAATGCAGTGACGACGGCAGACCAGAGAGCATGTTGCCCATGCATCCACTGAGCACATACAACGCGTCTTCGGTGCCGAACATTGCAGCGCATGTCGCTTCCAGCCCTGAACGGTTGTTGTTACTTTTTGACGTTTTTTGAAACACCTAGCACAGTAATCAGATTGGTCATCATATATGAATTTGTATCAATGAATCACTTTTAGCAGTTGGATCCTCCAAAAAAACATCATCGCCCACGACTGCTTCAGCCATTGCCTGACGCATTTTTTCGCTCGGCTGTGTCAGCACGTCAGATCGCATGTCAACCATGCAGTCAACTGGTGCATCCGCTTTCGTCGTGTACATTGCAAGTTTTCAAAATCAACGACAACACAGTTTGTTACCTGAGAATGAGCTGGCTTTTGGTTTCCGTTGAGAATGCAACCTTTATCAACACTTGTGCTGGGTTGGCACTAAACACTCATGAAATGTGATTCAAGTGCAACAAATTTGTTCTTTGTAACTTGGTTGCAACGAAGCCGATTTCAAATCTATGAACGAACGTGCAGGAGTGAAACCATATTATGTTCAAACAATGATCCAGTTCATGTAAATTACCAAACTTGGTGAACTTAATAAAATTATATGCAGTGAGAACAGAAGTGAAAGCATTCAAAATGTTTTATAAACACGAATAGACATGTACTGTGAATATGCTGAAAACAGTAACCCCCCCATATCGTTTGGTGATCATAATAAAAGTATGATAACGCCACATGTTGACAAAGCGGGAAAACTAATGCAAACAGACAACATCGAGTTTCTTTTTCTTAGATGAACAAGCCATACGAAGTTACAGTGATTTGCTTGTGTTGTGTTTTCCCTGCTTACCGCCACAACGGAATAAATACCAGACGACATGTTCAGCGGAAAAAAACATGAGGCTTCCGTTACGGTCAACAGTCAACACGTAGCAGCAAGATTTTTTCAGAATAAAAGTAGCAAAAGCGTCTCATGGACAGTGGACCGAAAGCTAAAACCAAATTCACTAAAGCGACATAAGCATTCAGAAACTTCTAAAGCTCTCAGACCAGCAGTAAATTTAACAAAGCAAAAGTGTAGATGTAGATGAATTAAAAAATCGTGAAAGCATCACTCTTCTGTGCACCTCCATCCAGCCTCGGTCGCTCTCGTCTCCCTTTCACTTGGACATTCCAAAACTTTAAAAAAATAATAAAATTTCAAAATAATCTTCATAAATAAACATTCATCTTTAAAAGTGAATCAAGATTTTTCAACGCACCACAAGAGCGATCATGAATGAACATGCCAGGTGGGCATCGACACAGCCAATCATGGCAGTATGCTCCTTTGAACGCTTCAGCGCACTGATCGTTTGTCAGACAACCAGAATCGCCAGGTGCTACCGCTGAAAGCAGCGGTAAAACATAATCGAATGAGAAACACCAGTTCGATGTGTGTGCTACAGATTTGCACTTACCAACAGCTGTCTGAAAGTTCGCTAAAAAATTTTATCCATAAAAATCACTGACGAACCAGGCAACGGCGTCGTGGTGAGTGCGTTGATGACCAAGCGTTTCAAAGAGTCCCGTTGCACAATCGGCTTAGTGTAACGAGTTGACATTGTGCAACATATGAACTGCCAATAGAGCGCTGAGTATTGGCACATTGCTGCATACGGGCAGAAACCGGCAAGACCAGGCTGACAGACAATGGGCTGCTGTGTCCGTGGGTGCACGAACGGCTGCATGCCGCTGGGACACGCTTCGCGGACAACCGCGCCGCCGGACGCCACTGAAACAGCGGTCGCTTGGGGTTCGTTCAGAAATCTGCTGTGTTCCCATTTTGAGCAGCAAAACTTTTGCAAGCAACTGTAGCGAAACCGCAGCCAGTGGAGTACTGCGGAAAAACAAGCACAGCACGACAACAGCACTTCGTCGAGTATGACAGACCAAAATCAAAAACACTGATTTCATGCCATGAGCTAGCTTGTACAAACGCCAAAGAATTTATTTCCGCGGGAGGCGGATAATGTTCAGTGATGTGTGGGAAAGCCGCACAGCTGAAAAACTAAACGCGCTGTTACGCGCCATATAACCTAGTACAAATATGAATTGAAATAATTGTATTTCGTGGAAATATTGGAAAAGATTTTTAATACCTAATCGTTTTGTTATTTCTTGTAAAATGTTGCCGTCAGATTACGTTTAGTTTTGAGAATTCCAAATTACCGCGCAGCCGTGAAACAGTTTTGCTATTTGTGCGTGCAAATGCACATTGCGACACCGTCGATAAGAAAGCTAATACCACAGACCACTGTTCGGCTGTTGGCAGCATTGGTACTGCGAGATACGTTCGTTGTATTGACAAGTGAACCCGTTGGGGCAGGTGTACTTGAGGAATGGATTGCAGATTCTGACCGTGCGCGAGTCTTGATCGATGAACGGGGGTGTACCGTCAGGGCAGAGCATATCTGCCAAAGGACACACGTTGATTTTTTTTGAAAACACTCATTAAGTTTGGTATTATTACTGTGATGATCGACTAATGAAAAACGTTCAAACCCTTGTGAATTTGAGACGGTATTTTAGCAGTTTTATCAACGGATTCACTGTATTTTTCGTTGCTCGGAGATTTGCTTGTAGTCATTGGAAGTGAAGGTGGCGGTTCTGCAGTCGTTGGGTTAACCTAGCATTACGAACAAAACTTGATACAGTTACGGTTTGAACGTTGTTTTCTGAAATAATGCAAGTATCTAAATAAAGAAATTCACGGCCACGCACAGCGGAGCAACAGTAGCTCTGATCGAAAGCACCATTGAACGTGCACGTGAAGCCAAACGGGCACTGGCCAACATCTGGCGCGCATGTGGTTGGTCGACCAGTGGCAGCGTGCACAAACGCAAACGAGGAGCTGGGACACGCGCTCGCTAGATCTGCTAAGTCGGTGTTGAAGAATCTCAGAAAACACCGAAATAATCCAACGCGTTGCCTTTGTAGAATAAGAATTGGCAGAAGGCAAAATACGAGCGAATCAAATTTGTTGCCATTCATCAAATTTGTTGCCGTCAAATATACCAGCTTCAGGACAACAGTAGTGCTCGCCGTTGGTGGCCATTTGACAACTGTGCCCCGGTGGACACCCATCAAAATAACCAAATGGACCAGCGAAACAGCTTTTTGGCGCTGACCGTTCGTCTTTGCGGTACGCATCTTTACCGCTGAGACATTTCACGGACTCTTGAACGGCAAAATAAACACTGCAGATTCCGTAATACAGTAATTGCGTAAGACTGTAAATTGCCATGATGTCACGTTCTCTGTAAAGCACAGGCACACGTACTTGAGCAACAAAAGTAGAGCGACAGTGACTTTTGTTGACAGGAGTAATCGGTGGGACAGTTGTCGAACAATGGACTGCAGGTGACGGGCAGCGTTGTGTTTGGCCACGAGTAAACATGGCTGCCTGATGGACAGTAGGACGCTTCTGTGTTCAAAAAACACACTTCCGTACAATTTTTTTCAATAATGTTTTTGATGTTGTCAGCTAGGTTGTAAAGCAGCAGAATGTTCAGAGTGATTGTTCAACTGAACTGAACTGAACGGAACGGAACTGAACTGATATTGTGAAAAAAACCTTCGCTTAGAAACCAAAATCAATGAACGAATAATTGCACAAACCAAAATTACAAAACTGTTGGCAGCTTTGTTCGTTGCTGAAACTGGACTCAACATCACCGCAGCCAAAATGTAAGAATCGCTCACAAGCATTATGCACTACGTTGTGGTAGTAGCGAAACTGAAAGGTTTGGCTCGGTTCAGTGGAAGAATTGTTTGTTGAAAACTGATTTTTGAAGTGATTTTAGAAACGTGTCATATTACTTGTGGTGTGCCGCATGCAACTCCGCGCACTGGAGCTTGATGGCAAAGGACATCTGAATGTATTAAAACATGAATTTGACCAACAACAATATGTTGGACGACCGCAAAAGCAAAAACAAAGCACCCGAGGTCGGACAGCAGACACCGACTGTGTTTTCATTGGACAGTTTTGTGCACGAATAACCGGCGCTGCACGATGTTTTATTTGCTGTGTCGCATTTTAGAGCATGACCATTATCAATATCAACCAGCGGGTAGCCATGTGGGCAGAGAACTGTGCCAGTACAAATGAAAATGTTCATTTTCAGTTTCTCTAGTTTTTTCATCAAGCATTACTGACCTGCGTGACATCGCTCCTGGCAAACCTGCTCAGACTCAAAACGATTCAAATTTCCGGCGCAGCCCCGAAAGTTCATCGGTTCACAAGATGCGCTTTGTACGTTGAAATGCCAATTCTGCCGTGCTAAACCGCCACTGCACGTTACACCGCCATAAGACTCCAGCTTGCAGTATGAATCTGTTTTCAAAAAATGTTGAATGTCAACACGACGCTGCATTGTCGAAAAACAGAAAGACAAAAGGCGACTAACGTCTGTTCGGACAGCAGTAATTGCCATTCGGCGTGTGCACACATTCGTGACCGTTGGCACAAGTTTGCTTGTCTGAGCACACGGCCAACTGGCCATCCTGCACAATCGGTGTGCCATGCTCGCAAATGCCGGAAATACCAAGTTTCGGTGTTTATTTATTCGTGATTGTGATAACTTTTAATTGCGGCCTGGATAACTCTGAATCAGTAAAATAAGCAAAAAGTGCTGATGCACCTTCGAGTGCACAGAAATCTTGACATTCCTGAAGCGACTGGAACGAATTGTCAGTGCGATCGCACGCGTCAAAGCGATGCGAGACGCAGGCACGCGTTGCTTTGTTGTAATGGTAGCGCGTTTCGTTGAACTGCACCGGACACGACTCCGATGGGTTCAATGGCTGCACGCACACATGGCCTGACCGTTCAAAATCACATCATGCATTCTACGTTTAGTTCTACGTTTAATTTAAGAACTCAAGAAAAAGCCGAGCATGCAGTGAACCGAATGTTGTTTCCAAACAAACTCGGCATGGGACAGCAGACGCTGATGTTGAATCGTGTCAGACAGCCGTAGCCAACAGGACAAGAATAATTAGGCTGGTCACAGTGGAACGCATGCCCTAGTGCATCCACGAGCGCTTTGCCGTGGTCACAGAGACCTGCATTTGCGAGTGCTCATCATGCACTCTGCTCGTGGTATTAGCCAAAACTTTTTAAACAATCTGAACACACTCACGTATCACAGGATCCTCAGAACAACAGGTGCCCACCGATGCACCGGCTCTACGATGGCAGAAAAAAGCAGACGGGCATCCAAAAGTGGCGTTACATTCGACACGATGACCCGGAGGGAGCAACATTGCAGCGCTGTTTGTTGGGCACCCTAAACACACAATTGAAGATCAAGCAAATGAGCCAACCTCAACGTGCAATATGTTGAAGAAAATGGGTGTCCCGTTTGTGACGGTGTGGTGGACGGACTGCGGTGCGGTTACCCGCACAAGGTGCAGCTGTCTGTTGCGACTTGCACCTTTGGCTGCACACCAGGTGCACCACGATTGCAACACTGCGTTGCGGTTACCCGCACAAGGTGCAGCTGTCTGTTGCGACTTGCACCTTTGGCTGCACACCAGGTGCATCACGATTGCAACACTGCGCTGCGGCAGCACACCGCAGTACACCCACCCGCCCGGGTCGACCGGTATCACTGAGAAACCTGTACGTTGAATACTTTTAAACATGAAAACATGACGCAAACAAAGAGCAGCAGATAATATGGGGTATTAAAACGATAGTGACTCACCCTCGCTCACACCGCAGCATTGATGTCGCTTTGTTTTTTCGTTCAGAAAACAACCGAAACCAGGTGGGCATGTGTTCTTCTGTGTTGGAACACATTCCAGCACTTCCTCACTCATTGGATCCATGAAATAAGACTGGCCAACCGGACAACCATTCTCACCTGCAAACAAAATTCGCATTGTTCACCTTTCAGCGCACAACATAGAAAGAACGTTTGAAACTTACTGTAGAGTTTCTCTTGTGGCACACAACAATGATAGGAGCCAAGTCTCTCATCGAACACACACTTTCCATCTGGCCCACACAACCCAGAATGCAACGGGGAACAGGATTCAGGGTGCAGGTGGCCACCACCAACTATGATTGGGTTCGGAATCGAGTTCGGTAATGTTTTGGATGACACGATCGAATTGTCCGCGATTACGTTTGCGACGTCATAGTGCGTCCTTTCATTATTTGATGTCTGCTTCAGTTGCATACCCATTGGACATTTGTAAGTTGTGCTTCGCAGTTGCGGACAACAAACGCCGCTGGTTGCCGTGGTGTTGTTGAATGTGCACACGTACCTCAACGGGAAAATCGCTGTTCAATGGAGGTTCATGAATTTTTAAAATTGATTATTGAGATGAAATTGACATGATATTGAAAAACGCGTACGGTCTGGCCGAATAAATAAGGCAGTCCTTGTAGTCTCCCTCAAGGCGGGATTAGTCGCAGACTAGGAGTTGTCTATTTCAAGAATGCCAAGATAATTCCCAGTCGTGTGTGCAAGGGAGAAAGAATGAACAGAATGGCACGAAGAATAAATTAGTTTAAAAAACACGTCAAAGTTGACCTGCAATTGGGTTTTTTGAATGGCTTTTTTCTTTCATTCAAATTTCGCGCGCTCCTTGCACCCTGAAAAAAGCTGCCATGTTTACTCGGCCATTCCGTACAACTTACTTCGTTGACGTCTTTCTAGACTGACAACTTTTTTGTTGACCAAGATGGCAGTGAATTAGAATTCCATGTTCGTCAGTTAATGGCTCCAAATGGTGGTGTTTCTGTTGATCCAGGGCACAATTCACTTGGGCGTTGCTGCTTGGTTGCTGTGCTACAGTGACCGGCATTGTTTTCGGTGTTGGAGTGATCGTTGTTCTCAGAGGGGTCTGTCAACACAACAGGTTTTGTTCGCTGTTTTCAAAAGCCTTAAAAGCAATTTTCTAATCAATAAACAAAACAAAAATCTACCAAAATGGCCGTGGTGATTGGTGACTGTGGGGCTGTTGCACTTGCAGTAGTGGCGGCGGTTGTTCTTGTTGTCGGCTGTGTTGTTGTCTTTTTTGGTGTTGTTGTTTGTGGTGAACCTGTTACTGTTGCTGTTGTTGTTGGTGGTGAACCTGTTGCCGATGTTGTTAAAGCTGATTCAGTTGACACTGTTGACTGCCGTATCACTGGTAAGGCAGTTGCTAAAAATTCATTTTGCTTTTTAGTTTTCAAAACTGCAGAAATTTTGAAAAATACCGAACTGCTGGATAAAAAAACTGCAGCTGAAAAACATTGAAGACCACGCTAAAACAGCGCTGGAGCAACTGACCGATCGTGGCCTTATCCAAGCAGCAAACACCCTGAAAATGCACGGTGCGATGTGTGTCAAAATGGTCAGCCCACGGCAGATGACAGGCGTACGGCTTTGGACAAGGCGCACGGGCGTTGCACGCGATTGGCTGCGTGCTGCCCAGCTCCGAGTTCAGGGCACGCGTTCGTGGCGGGCATTTCACTGCAAAAAGTGGCTGCGTGTGTCATGGCATCGTTGTTGTCAACATGTTACATCCGTGCTGCCTGGCAAGCACGACAGCAACGTTTGCCACAATTCTATGTGATTTTATCAAACACACTACTTTGTCCGACAATGGAGCAGCACATTCCGTGTCTGCAGCACTTGATCACCGTCGTGTCCACAGAGGCCAGCGGCGTCACAAGTGACAAAGTCACCCGTCTTTTCGTCTCGGACTGCCGGAAGATCTTCGCATTTCGCTGCAGTCATTAAAATTACAGCGGTCAGGAAGGGCAGTTCTATGGAAGATACGATTGTTTGGAATTCTTTGGAAGACTGACCTGGAGCGCAGAACTGTTCGCAGTGGGCGATTGTCGGGAAAATGGTTGAAATTTCCTCCTTCTCCTTGAAACAAAAACGCTTTGCATCGGCGCTCCGATGGCGAGTAGAAATACCTTGAAGGAAAGTTCCAAATGAAAATAATTGATGAAGCAGTCAGCACATATTTTGCAGTTGGCGAGTGAAAAGTAGATCACACCAGCACTTTTAGCAACTCCAGCGAATAGACGAATCTTAGACGTACGCCCATTGCGACGCACTCACTGAGAAAAGTGTCGCATTTGTTCAGAAAAATGTCAACATTTTGACCACCAACTAGCTAACCACCGAATTCATGCGGGGTTTATTGTTTCAAAAATGAGAATAATAAAAAACTGCCAACCAAACCTTATGACAGGATAGAAAACGGCCGACGGTGACTCTGGGGCATAGCCTGGGTCGTATTCTGTGGCACGCATCTTGCTCCAATTGTCCTGAAGACCACCTTGCGACGAACACACCAGTTCTGAACCAAACAATCACAACAAAAAAAATCGCTGCACTGAGAACGCTTAGTCGACAAAATGCTCAACAAACTACACACATGTCAAGTCGGCAATTGCTGCACACGACAATTATCGTGTTGCGCTGTCAGTGTTTGCTCAACAAACTTGTTGAGAAAGTTGTTGAGTATACAATGTAGGTGGTCTTAGTGTGTGCTATGATTACAACTCGAGTTACATAAACCATAGCAAAAGGTCAAACCTGGACGAAAACAGCAAGAACCGGGTGCTTCTGTGGACGCGTGATGGCATCGATAGTTGGAGCCACAATCCTGGTCTGTCTCACAAACAGCCCTTCGGCCATTGACACTTTCTGGCAAGCCACGTGGGCAACCTGCAAAAGTACTCCACTTTATCGCGGCATTTATTCATTAGAAACGGACAATTCGGTGTAAAATGAATTACGTTCACACTCACCACTGCGGCAATAGCTTTCGCACTGAGTCCTAGTCTCGAACACGTTCGAATTCACCAGTAAACCACCCCGGTACATGAACTGTGCACAGGAATCCGTGCGTCCGTTGTAGTAATACCTGACGAAATTCAGAATGTGTAGATGTGAAACAAAATAATTGTAAAAACCCAATTAAAATCTTATTAAGCGTGAAATAGTGCCTGAGAAGGCGGAATGGTCCATTGCCTGGCATTGGTGGCTGCGAGCAGGTGTGAGCTAAAACAGAACAACTGAGGTGTGATGTTGTGATTGTTGAGCGGTGAAAGGGCATGTCAAAATTATAAATA
>JASANC010003487.1:0-199873 GCA_030248135.1 Theristus sp. LFF4_11 | reverse complement strand
GTCACTCGGTTGGGCCGGTCGAAATCGAACGCAGCTGATTCGCTCGATCTCGTCCATCGCCAGACGGGTGTTACGTTTCATTTGCTATAAATGATTTGTCACACTTCAGAAAAATAAAGTGATCGGCGTTTTTTTTATTATTCTAATGTTGAAAAACATGAAAAAATTCCAACTTGGCTTGGACAACAATCAACCACCGACAGAAACCTGTTCTACGAAACTCTCGTCCTCAAACTTGTACGGCACGACTGCGTTTGGCCACACCCAATGCGGTGTTGTGCTGTTTTTCACTGAGAAACACAACGCTTGATTAGATTCAGTTGATTCGAAGTTACTTGCATTCACGCACGCACGCACGCACGCACGCGCTTAAACGCGCATTCATGCATTCATTCAGGCGTCACTGCAGCACGTGAAGCTGCTACGTTTTTGCTCCATGAATGTGCAGCGAACGTGACGCCGCGTAATGCGACGCGCGCGCTTCAACCTCCATGAATGGCGCTTCACAGTATACCCACTGTCTTTTTTCAACTTTCTGTCACCTGCCATGCTTTGAAGACTCCGTCGGCCGGTCGATCTGAAACAATTTGGAAATCTTTTTCATTTCCAAACCACACCAAACACCTTTGACCGCAAGTCCCGTTCCGTTTATCTCACTGGTTTGGCAGCGCACAGAAAACCGGACAGCGGAACCGGAAACGGGACGCGAGCACGGAAACGCGGAATAACGAACCGCCGTTTTACGAACGTTCGTAAAATGTTTATCTTTCAGTGCGAAGCAGGCGGTGCAATGTTGAATAATGTGTAGAAAAAGCCGCACAGCTAAACAAACCGAATGCGCTGTTTCACGGCCGACCACGTATTTGGAATAAACATTTCAAAACAATTTTACTTTGTGCAGATGATTTTCACTGGTTTTGTTCTTTCCAATTTCTTGCAGAAATCCGCCGTCAAATTGCGTTTTAGTTTGAATGATTTTAAAGTTGCCGCGCAGCTATGAGACCTTTTTTCGCTATCTGTGCGTGCAATTGCACATTGCGAAACGTCGTGGTTGCTTTTTCTCAAGCGCACGCAAAAACCGGACCTGCCGTTCACATGATGTGCCATAATTCTCTGGCAGTCCGGTGATTCGTTTACACTTCGGTGCGTCCAAGAATTGGCGGCAAAATTTGAATCGCTCACAGACGCCGGTCAGTGGTGCGGCTGGTGCGTCTTGCGCAGTCAAACTCACAACAAGGAACGCAAACACAACACCGACGATGAATACCGCAAACGAGGTGCAGCCAGTTCGAGTTGTGGTGTTAATGTCGGACATGATCTGAAAACTGTTCCAGCAGTTGGCGAAACAAAGCAGCACAATATGGAGCAGCCTCTTTCGCCGAAATATATGCATATATTTTTATTTGCACTTGATCATTTTGCAAACTGCAGACACCATCAAAATTTTGTTCCATGCCGCAATCTAACAAGGTCACCGAGTTTGGAACGTAGCATTTCTCGGGACACGAGCGGCCCGGTTTTGAAGAAACCAGTTAATTATGACTGCATCACGCTCCTCTATATTCTACATTGACATTTCACGTGTTTTCATATGTGATGTGTGTAACGCAAATACAGGGTGGGCCAAAAAAAAGGTTCCATTTTCAAACTGCTGTCACTGGCTGGTGTTTTAATATTATGAGCTGAAATCCCCCTCCCCCAAACCTAAAACCAAACCTTTTTTCAGCTGTTCAATATGTGCGCCCCCCTTTTCCCCCCCTTCCCCCCACCAAAATCCCGGGACCCCCCGTAAGTTTTCCCCCCCTGTTTTTAAAAAATTGGGATTTTACTGATAAAACATGCGTTGCCATTTTACTGACAAAATTTTTTTTCCGATATATAATTCCTAGCGGTCACTGTGGCAGATTTTTTAAAAGCAGCTCGAAAAATCAATAAAAAAAGTTAGATCAGTTTGTTTTCGATCTATTATCTCATTTCCAATCTCAAATTGACTGAAATGAGTGCAAGAAAAAGGGTGTTTAGGTATCAAGATGCGTGATTCAGATTTTGAAACTGTTGCGAAGGTGACAAATTGGTCTTTTTTGGATACCCGTAATAGTTCAAATCATGCGCTCAGAGTTGGAAAGGTCTCACACTTGAATTGCATTTGAGCACCTCGAGCGAAATTCTGATGTTTCACAACGGACTCGAGTCAGCAGCCATGCGACTGCGACAGAAAGAATTGTTCAGTTGATTTTTTTGTTTTCTCGTGTTGCTCTGTCTGTTAATTTGTTTCTTTTGAAAAGTTTTTCTGCGGCTTGAATAAAAACAGTGTTTCAGTTTCAGTTTTCTGCAGTTTCGTCATGGTTAAGTGGACAGCAGAACAACGGGTCTGGTGTGCTATCTGGTGGGAGCAATCTGAAAGTTTTTCTGCAGTATTGAAAAATATCTAGATAACTTTAAAGTTTTTACGCTTTTCAGCAAGCTTTTAAACAACAAACGCGGCGCAAAAATATGACTCTTATGTACTTGTATCCGTGTGTACCACATCAGAGACTTGAAAAGCGTTGTCGAGCCAAGTTTTTCACTGCTTACACAAGGCCATATTCCTCCTTTTATATGCGTCTCCCGCATTTTTAGATAATACGGTAGTATGAACGGAGTTGTTTCAACTGTATTTTTCTTTGATGAACGGTTGCTATTGCGTTGGTTGATTTATTTTGTTTGAAAGTTGCTGTTCGTAGATTTTAACGGCAAACAAAACAAAAAAACTTTTCTTGCTTTGCAGTGTTCGGGAACATAACGATACTAACTTGTGTATGTGCACGCAAAAAATAATGCACACGTCGATGCAGTTATCGATTCACATGCATGAACCAGTGCATGGACACATTTTTTCTCAAACGAAACAGCCATTTTTACTTTGAAAACAATGCAGATGCAGCCAAATTGACGCGAATCTGGATCGTTAAGTGCACGTGTTTGTGCATCTGCATAAATAAGTGCACGAACATGTGCATTATTTTTCTGCGTGTATTTATTTTATTATCACGATCTCTCAATAGTTTCGAAACGCTTTATTCTGAATTTTCGACATGAAAAACTGCGACGAAAAAAACAGTGTTTTTTGCGCATCAATTTGTATACATAAAAATGACAGCAACAGATTATAATTCCGAAAAAAGCTGCCTTCTCAGCATTTTTTGCAAGAGAACGAAGAAAAGCCTAAAACCTACGGTTACAGCAAGATGCAATTGAAACAGTTACAAAAGCAAACGAAAAACACAACACAACAAAATTGAACCAAAAAACCATGTGCAGCAATAAAGTTCGTGGCATAAGGTCTGTTTTTTTCGAAGATATTATGTTTTTTGATAAAAATAAATAAGATAAAACTTTCTATCAATATCTTTCGTTCTGATTGACTATTTCCAGTTTTGAACGAACCGAAAAACAAAACAAAAAACACAGGCCACCTTATGTTTTTTCCCATAACTGGCTGGCTTGGCAAAAGCAAAACACGGTCAAACAGTTTGGAAAAATTTGTAAGTTTCAAAAAAGTTCTTCAGAAATCCTGTGCGCAAATGTACAAAACCACACCACGAAAAGAATCAAAAAGCGCAGAATTCACATTTTCCAGCAAAAAAATGCAAAGAAAAAATATCAAGCGACATGTTTTTATAATATTTTTAGAGCTCATCACAACGATCACAAAAAATCGAGAAGAAAATTCGTTCCAGAACTAATAGACAATGTACACTTTGCACACAGAAAACAAACAAAAATACACATTTGAGTGCACAGTACAAAAAATTCTCACACAATCAGCAAATAAAAGTAACACAGAATAAGAAAAACCAGTAACAAACAACAACAACGAATCGTTATTCAATGCTTGAAATTCCATTCAATCACCTTTTCACTTACTACAAATCAGAACTGTGCAGAACACTTTTCAAATACCGGCTTAACTTGGGATTCGATCCAAAAGTCATCCAATCACTGAATTACACAGCAGTTGCCATCATAGTTACTTCATTTGAGAAACCAAGCTGATTGGCTGCATTCAATCACAATCAGTGATCGTCAAAAGCCCGACTGCACATATCACACGACTGCAACAATCAAAGCAACGTATCCTGTTGACTACTAGCGCCACTACTATTGGTGCCATTATTATCGTCAATAGCGACTGCGCCCGTCTCACTAGTCCTCCGATCCGCGGTCACGACGGTCTGCTGCGGTCTCCACGACGGCTCGTCCGGTCGATCCAAGTCGAGCAGATCCGCCGGTTCGTCCGATTGTTGGCGTTCGGTTGGCGAGCCAGCGACACTGGCCGTCGCTGCAACAACGACGTTCGCATTATTATTATTATTATTCATTGTTGTCGCCGTCGCCGGCTCAGCGCACTGCGTCAAGTCGGGCGAGCTCTTGCCGAAGCTGAACTTGAACCACGACTTCAGTCGGCCGGCCGTACCGCGATGCTGCGGCGGTCGCTTCGTTGCCGGTGCGGTCGAGCAGCCGGCCGCCGCGTCTAGTCGCGGGTCACCTTGACTGAGCGCGTCCTCCGGCGCGCTCGTGTCGTGCGGCAGCTGCGGTTCATTATCATTGTCATTGTTCTCATTGCCAAGTGCCGCCTTGATCTGATCAATGTCGGTCAGCGTGTGTCGTCGCGGGTCGCCGCCGCGACCGCGACGCTGAAAGCGCGACGCAAGCGACCGAAGCGGCTTCGACGACGACGACAAAACGCTGTGGCCGCCCGCCGCCGTTAAACCGTCCGACGGTGCGGTCGTCATCGCATTCGCGTCGAGACTGCCGTCGCGTTGGTGTTGTTTCGTCGTCGTTGCGGTCGCCGTTCGAAAGCGAATCTTTTGACTGATTCGCGCACGCGTCTTTTCGGTCGCGTTTAGCGTGCGCACTATGGCCGACGGTAATGCGGTCGTTGTTGCGGCGGCGGCGGGTTTCGTTGTTTTGTTCAACGGCGTTGTGTCACTTGCGGCCGAGAGTGCGGATTGATCGCTGAATTGACGCTGATGATGGATCACCGCCGGCGGCGAGACGCCCGGCGCCGTTTTGCCGCTCAATGCGTCCGGCGCAAAGGTGCCCGTGCCGGAGTCGTCCGTCGTCGCGAACGAGTTCAGCGTGTTGCCTGGAATGGAAAAGCGTGAATGAAGTCGGGGCCTTGTTTGACGTGTTAGTGCTTCAGTTTGCGTTGTTAATTGGGATAAGTCCGTCCAGTAACATTTGATGTTTCCGTTTCCGTTTCCGTTTACCAGCATTTTTTCGCAAATCGCACCCAGAAAAACACCAAGCACAGAAAAATTCCACACAACACAAAACACAACGAAATCAAACCCGCCACACGCAATTAATTGGACGTGCCCGTCCGTAGCAACATGGTCGCTCAATTAAAAAAAACCACCAAGCACAGAAACACTACAAACACCAAACACCACGAACCAAAAAACGCCACCAATGACCGACCAGAGCCGGACAATCGACTGCGCTCGCTGACGGCGTCCGGCGGCGGCGGCTCATCGGCCTGCTCGTACCAGGTTCGATCGGTCGTCCGCTGCTGCGTCGCCGGCGCTGGTGCCACGGAAGAAGACAACAACAGCGCATCATCGGCCACGGTCGTGCTAGCACTTGTGCTACTGGCGGCCGTCAGCGTCACCGTGCAGCCGGCTAGCGTGCTCTGGGCGGCGTCGTAGTGCAGCTGTTGGTGGCGACGTGGCGGCGGCCGAGGACTGGCGTCATCGGGCGGCGAGCGCGGCGGTGCCGAGCCGGAGCGGTTGCTGCTCGTGGCGGCGGCGACCGCAGCGGGCGGCATCGATGAGCCGACGGCGGTCGAGTGAGGCACAGAGCTGGTCGTCGAATAGTCGGACATGGACGAGACGAGATCGCCGTCGTCGGAGGAGGCCGGCGGCGGCCGCGACAGCGACACGAGCGGCACGACGCAATGGCGCCGCGTCAGCTCGTCGACGACGTCAAGCATGCAGTCGTCCGACTGAAAGGCGAGCGGTTCGAAAGTTTTTTTATTTACATTGAAATTGTTCACTGATCGCGTCACACAAACTGCATTGTCGCTGAAAAAAATGTTTTTTTGCTTAAGCTATAGATCCGTAATGTTCGTCGCACGGACGAGCCGAGGGATACCACGGTATGCGTGTGGCGTCTGCGTCTACCTGGCGAAACACCGCAAACGGCGAACTTTATGCTGATATTCGAATACCAGTGAAACTGTGAACAAGTGATATGCCATTTGTGCAGCCAGACAGAGAGAGCTTGATTTGAACTGTTGCACATTGATTGAATGCATCAGAGATAGTTGGGCCAATCACGTGGGCACATGATTCACAAATCGACGGTGAAGTTGATAATAGAAATCAGCCAAGTTTCACCGAGGTTCTACCTGGTCTCCATTCACCCAACAAAACCGAAATATGGTAGCCGGATTTCTCGAGCCGGTGCGGGAGAGGGCTCCAAACCCCAATGAAAAAAAACGCAATTCACTTGACGACTTCCGTGGCCTGGTGGTAGTGCGTTAGACTGTTGTCTGTGCGCTAGGGGGAGCGAGCCCCGCCGAGGGGTGTATCGGCACTTAATGACAGAGAAACACTCGATGGGCGCCCCACTCAATGGCGTTCAGTACGCGTCTCTGGGTTAGCCCTCTCTAAAAACACAACAACAACAACAACGACCTTGTCGATCTCGTCCGAGTCCGTGTGGTGTCGCTGATGGACGCGTCTCTTCACGGACAGCTGCTGCTGCAGTCGGCCGTCCGTATGCAGCCGGCGGATTTTCTCGCGCGTCTCCGGACTCAGCACGTCCAACGCCTTCGGCGACACACCGGACACGTTCAGATGCCTCGTGTGTTGCACCTGGCGTTTTGGAGCAAGAGTTTTTTTGTTTCACCTTGGCTTGGCAGGTGGAAACGATGTGAACCGGTTTTCTCGTATTGTTTTTCGATATTGAGCGTCTGCACCGAATTTCGAAACACTCATGCATCACTATTGTTCTATTTTGGTGTTTTTTTCGGCCTTGTTGTCGGCTTCGCCATGGACACCACAAAAAGACACCGAAAGCAACGAAATTCGGTTCAGCTGCTTGTGTGGTCGTTCGTTGCCATCGGCCCACGGTCAAAAAGGCGGCGCACCCGCAGCCAGTGTAGCGTCAATCGGACAAACTGCACACTGACAGACGGTATTGCGGCTCTCAAGCGACGATTGGTTGGCAGTTTGTTGCACAAAAACAATCGAGGCGTTTCGTTTCCGAGAAATCGGCCGATTGGAGGCGCTGAAAATTAGAAAAAAGCAACAACAAAAACCGGAACGAACCAGCTGATCGATCTGCGGGTCGGAGCCGAGCAAAACGCCGTTTGCGTTCGTGGAATGCATCAGTGGGACCGCCTCGACGGCCATCAATCGACTGTTGCGTTTCGCTTCTTCGGATTCTGATTCTGAGCAGGAAAGTGTTGAATGGTTTTGAAGTTCTGCATGATCAACAGCCAATTAGCCAGGTGGACTCATTTTGAACTCTTCTTGCCCGCGTGCTTCTTCACGAGGGAACTCGGCAAGTTCTGCGAGTAACTGTAGCTCGTTGAGTGGTAACATCACACTAGCAGATTGAGCCAATCAGCAACTAAACAAAACTACCCCGCCTACGACTAATTACGACTGCGAATTTCAAGGACAATTGCGACAACTACCCCAGCACAGCATCAAAGCGATTGACGGCTGATTGGTTCAGTTCGAGCTTATTGAACTCACTAGCAGTTAGCATCAGATTGCTTCAGATCGCTTACGCAAAAAGCAGCTCAGCATTGGACTCCTTCCAATCAACACAACCAAAGCACTTCACGCAACCAACCTCAGACAATGACAACTAATAACTTCGAACAAACAAACGTATCATGCAAAAACATTTCTTGCTGATGCTAAGATCCAAACAAAGATGCCAAACACAAGCGAATCGTCAAACAACCAAACACACACACACACACACCCACCGGAAGTGGTCGTCGAAAAGGCGCCGGGTCTCGCCGAGCCGTACGGCGACACGGAGCCGCGCGAGCCGCCGGAGGCGCCGAACGACGCCGACGCGGCGGCCTGCGGCCCGGCGATGAAGACGCGACGCGCCAGGTAGATGTTCTGCTCGCGTTTGCGGCGCATCTCCGCGTAGACGGCCTCGAGTTCGGTGCGACTGTGGTGCACGGGCGAGTGCGACGGGACACTGCGAGCGCCGCTGCCGTAGCCGCTGCCGTCGTCGCCTGAAACGGCCGATTGACAGCGTTTGTTGGCCATGGTCTGCTTGGAAGAGGTTCTTGTTGTTGTTGTTCAATGTCGGAGCCGGGGCGACGCCGAGAGGTGCCTGGCGTTTGCCACCCGAAGCCGCCGCCGGTTTCACGCCGTCGAAGCGCCAGCGTCGGAACGCTGGTCGGAAGATCCGGCTAACTACTGGGATCACACCGTAGCAATACGTAGAAAAAACCCGGTGTTCTTCAGTCACTCAAAAAAAACATGTTTTCCACCACACAAGGCACCGAACTGATGGTGGAAATGTGCGCCGCTGCGGTTGGCAAGCACAATTTTGCACTGATGTGAACCGTCTGTCCATCCATTCAGTGGTGAACAAAACAAAACACTGAACTGAACTTTATTGATTCTTTATTGATTTCTAATTCCAAGCAGCACACCGCGACGCCACTCACCATCCGGCGGCTCCGGTGCGGGCGCCAAGAGACGCGCGGCCGTCTGCGTCTGCGCCGCTTCCGGCCGTTCATCAGCGGCGGTCGTCGATCGGACCGACTCCGCGCGAAGCGCCCGCTGCTCGACCGACGGCGGCGGCTGTGCGTCGCTGGCCGCTGCGCTCGTTGACGCTGAGCGCATCGCGATCTCGGCGTCGATGTCGCGCTCCTAAAAATGGCGAATGCGAATGGCAAAAGTCGCCAGTTTTTCATATGCATAGCGTTGTACTCGACGCGTGCGGTGTTGGCGAAATCGGCCGACACAACCGAGGACAATAAAACGAAACGGTGCTCTGGCCCCATGAATGACGCGATTTACCGGAATGATCGTCAAATCCACAAGACAGACGCTAAAACTCAGTTGGTGTGACTCAAGCGCACAGTAAGCATTTACAGTATTCGAACAGTCGGACAATATCGACCAAATGAAGCTCAAAAACACAAAAAACCCACGATCCACCATCCCACCATTGACTGATACAGTTCGTTAATCGCGTCATGGGTCACGATTCGAATTCCCACCCTAACACATGTCAGAACATTCAGTTACTCATTTCAGTTCGATGCTTTCTGAGTAGTAGCTAGCTAGTATCTAGATCGTTAGTAATTTTGTGAATGAGAACAGTCCAAAAAGTTCGACAAAATTCAGCCCAAATTTCGCTCACCTGATACGGCCCGTTGATGGCGTCGTTCGTCACGATCCTAGTGGCGGTCTGCACGAGCGGTTTGTCGGACTGCGACCGCCGATTGGCGTCAGGTGGCGGCGAACGCGGGTCGCTGACGACGAGACGACTGGATGACGACCTGCCATTGTTGGCCGGCTTTTGACCGCTGCTACCAGTGCTGTTGTTGTTGTTGTTGTTGTTGTTGTTGTTGTTGTTGTTGTTGTTGCCACCGCTGCTGCTCTCCTTGTTGCGACTGCTTCGGCGGCCCGAGAACAGATTGCGAAAGTCGCCGCCTCGCGATTTCTCTTCTGTGTCGAAAAAACGGGCGGAATAATGAAAGTGTTGTTGTTGTTGGATCAGGAATTTTGCGCGATTTTTTTTTAGGAACTGTGGTAGTTTGGATGAAGTTTGCCTCTGTTGGATACAACGTTGACAATACCAGATGCGCAACTGATTATTCCTCATTGGTGTTTCTTCGATCCGCATCCGCTTGGCTTGCGACGCTAAAAAAACACGAACAGCCCCTTTTGGCAGAGCTGACACAGCAAAGCAGTCCGGTTGCGCAGCTGGTCAGTCACCCCGCACTTGTGATCTTGCGATGGATCAGGTTGTTCAGATCACGAAACGCCTACCAAGAAGACCATACGGACACTTTCTGCTCAGTCCACTAACAAACACACTGGCACGCACGCGCATACGCTTGCTGCAATGCCACATCCACATGTACACTAAGTGCGCGCGCGCTCTCGACAAAACACAACAAGCCTCGCAACAAAGCAGCACAACCAAGAAAAAAAAAACAACTGCAACAACAACAAAAAAACTCTGACCGAATTCCTCCGACGGATTGGAGGGGCCGACGCGCCTGAGCAGGTCGGACATGTCCGAGAACGACTGCACCATCGCGTCGTTGCCTTCGCCGCCCTGCGCCGGTTCGGCGATCACGGCAGCCGGTGGGTTCGTGTCCTCCATGTCCGAGTAGAACACCCAGTCGCACTGGCAAAATTGGTTTCTTTAGTTTACATTTGTAGCTTTCCGCACCGGTTTCAGAACACCCGAATGTACCAAGTTCCGGTGGTTTATTTCAGGGTTTTTTTTTCGGTTCCGACCAAAGAATACCTAATTGCATTAAAACATGGTTTTTTCTTTCGGTTCTTCTGGTTGTGACTGATCAAAAAGAACACTGAATTGTTCACGTTGAATGAATGGGTGATAGATTTTGCTTCCCTCAATCGTCTGATGGAAACAGTCTAATACAACTGTCATACAAAAAAGCTGATTGGTCGCAATTTTTCTGCATCTGTCAATGATACCGTTTTTGAGATGCGTGACGTGGTACACGAAACTGATCCATACCGGTGATCTATGCAGATCGCAGAACATCTTCATCCAAACCGTCCAACAAGCACTCACATAAATCAACATCGACTCGATCAGTTTGCACTGGTCGGACATGTGCGTGACCATGGTGTGCATGCTGTCCTCGCTCGGGCGCACGATCGACGGACCGAACATCAACGCGAGATTGCGCGCCTCCATTTTGTTGACGTGACTGTTCTTGTAGACCTTGTGCAGGTGCGTCAGCAGAAACTGCAACGTCTCGAGGTTCTGCTTCGGCAGTTTTCGCACCTGGCAATGAAAATGGCAACGAACGTCAGCATTTGTGAAAGTAGGTATGTACATTTTTGTAGATAAGGTTTTAAAGAAATAAAAGTGAATAGATAAAAGGCGTTTTTTTTGTTGCTGAAACTGGTTTCGGAATAGCGGAACTAAAGAGACAGGCAATCAATCAATAAAATCAATCGTCTCTCGACATAATTTCACAGGACGTTTGTTTGTGACGGTCAGAATGAACAGGCACAATTAAAATTCTGTGATTTATCAATCTTGATGCTGAAACATCCGTGTCGAGCGAGCTGAGATGGTCGAAAGCCAATAAACAACGGCTTCGAAAATCCAGCAACCTAAACAGAAACAAACCAAACCAAACAACGCTCACCAAATATCGAATCTTGATCAGTCGCTTGTCGTGTTTCGGAATGCGATTGGCGTCGATGAATATCGGGTACAGTTTATCAGTGAGCAGCGGCTCCGGCAGCCGCCGGAAGAACGCCTTCAGGATGCTCGAGACGACGTTGATGTCCTTCCAGCGGGGGTCGGTGAAGTCGACGTTCTCGAAGCCGTGCTCCAGCTGCGCGGTCAGCGCGTTCACGGCCGCCGTGTTGCCGGGCACGCGGTAGACGCCGATCGTCTCCATGCCGTGCGCCTCGACCACTTTCGCGCACAGCTGCACCAGCAGCGGCACCAGCTGCATTGTGAAGTATGTAGCTTTGCGGTTAATCGAATGCGTTTTTTCCCAACCGTTCACTGGTGGACGCGGACACGCCCGATTGAGCGAATGTATAGATAGCTCGGCGGCTATTGGAATGCGTTTTTTTTTTCAACGTTCACTGGTCAATTTTTCGATTGCTGAGTCGACCGGAAAGGTACGGAAGGGACGCGTGGATGGTGCGTGCGCTTCCGTCTGAAACGGAGCTCATTGGCATCACGGCAGGTGCCACGTCCCTGGCACCCGGCTCACAACGGTAAACGCGTATGATCTTCGCGGAGCTCGCAAGAGAAGACAGCCATATGATTGCTATGCAGCTCTCGGCGCAACGTGATATGGATATGACCTTCTGGAGCATTCATGAAACAGTATTTAGTGACCACGTAGCTATGTTTTAGCACAGCTATACGCGTCACTAAATACTGTTTCATGAATGCCGCCTTACAACACTTGCGAGCTTAGCCACGTGTCACTGCTTCATGAATGCCGCTTAACAACAGCAAGTCAAAAAGCGCAATTTTTCCCGCTCACATCATCGTCACCAGTGGCGCAGTCCTGCAATTTCAATCCGAGAGCAGCGCCCGACGATTGCCCAGCGGCCGACGTCTGCGGCTGCATCGGGCAACTGTTGTTCTTGCGGATCTTCTTCCATTTTCGGCCGCTTTTCGGCGTCACTTCAGTTGCTGGAATATTTTTTTAAATTCTATTTTGGAAAAGATTCTCTGGAATTGTTCGCTTTTAAATTTTCCTTGCCACTTTTTCACGTAAATATTCATTTATACGTAAAAGTGATGTTTTTCACAAAAAAAACAAAAATAATTGTTTTTATGTACATTTACTAGATACCGTATTACCTCTAATAAATCCCCATGGGGGTTTATTTCTTCAGCGACTTCTGGGGGTGGGGGTTTATTTTTTGGGGGGGGGGCTTTATTTTTGGGGGGGGGGTTTATTTGGAAACCTTTTTTAAGGGTGGGCAAAATGGCAAAAATACCTTCCATGGCAGGCAAGAAAGTCGCAGAAACTTCTACTTTTCACAGAGATTTCCTTTTGTAACAGCCTTTTATAATGAAATTACCATTAACTCATCCCTTTGGGGCCTTTGGTAGCACAATTTCACCAATGTCACTGCAACCAGCCACTGAATTCGCTGGGTATGTGTTTCAAACAGAATTCAATAATCCCCCATGGGGGATTATTTTGGGGGGGGGGGTTATTTGGAAACTTGTCGAGGGGGTGGGGGTTTATTTTTTGGGGGGTTTAATTTTGGGGGGGGGTTTAATAGAGGTAATACGGTATTCACTATTCCATGAATGCAACATGCGAATGAAAAAAAACCGAATTCAAACTCCAAACAGCCTTTTTTCCCAAATAAACCAACGTTGCTGCGATTTGCCGGACGGAGGCCGACGTTTTCCGGCCGGCGGGCTGGCTGCCTGCTGCGACTGCTGCTGTTTCGCCTCGTATCGTTTCATGATCAACGCCATGCTGCATTCATCCGCCTGCGAAATCACTCGGCTTTCAGAGAATTTTTTTGTTCCGTAAAACTTTCACATTTTTCCTTTGACTTTAGGAATTACTTTGACATTAGCGAACCCAACCGATATAGTCCTGGTAGCACTGCTACTAATAGTACTCGTATTCTCGATTGATTTATCGTTCGTCAAAAAGGACATTGTCACAGCAATGAGATGATGACATTTCTGATAAGCAGGTTCGAATAAACGAACTATACCAAATGAACTGAGTTCAGATCTCGCAAGTCCACATAGTCCGCGGTGGGCACGAAACATCGTGGGAGAAACTTCATTTTTTTCACGCCTAATTTTCGCGCACTTAGGAAGGAAGTGAAATCGTAACGTTGTTGAAACTTTCAGGTTTCAAAACCGACGATAAAACTTGACAGGTGGGAGAACTAGAGAAGCCAATTAATGTCGCTACATTGAAGATACGAAAAACGAAAATTCCAAAAGACCGTTACAGAACTAAAATGGCTCTGATTTACGGTCTTTCCAAACAGGACTACAAAATAGAAACTCGGGGGACCGTTTTTGTGCTAGTGATCAGGAGCAACGTCAACAACCGACTGAAGTAATAACGATAATTCAAATTCCAAAAATTATCGGCGTGAAAAGGGGCGCGAAAAGATCATTACAGAGGCAGTACAATTAATGAGAGCATGTGAACGATGACAGACACAGTTTTTACGCAAACATTTCTGAAAGAGGAGCAAGATTGTTATCAGAAAAATCTTCAATACTACATCTCGAATCACATAAACCTTCTTTGATAGATTCCAGATTTTGCGTGTTTAATCACATTATGCGAGAAAAAAGCGAAAGATCAAAATCAAGAATTATTGTAAAACTTTTAATGGCGTTTTTAATTCAAATCGTGTCCATGTGTTATTGTCAAATCGTCGTGCATATTCAAATTGAAAACCAAACCAGAACAGCAAGCATAGGCTGATTGGCCGCGCTCTAACCATGCGACCAATCAGCATGCACGAATGTATACATCCGACCGACTACAGAAAAAGAGCAGCGCAAGATTTCACCCTTATCGCCGCCGTGAAATCAAAAGCGAAAGAGAAAGCGATTTGTCAAAAGCAAGTCGCAACTTTCTCCTTGAGCAGTGATAGTCATTTGCAGAAAGTCGAAACTTTCCGTTGCTGCACATCTTTTCTCAAAACACGTTTCGTTCCGCTCATTAATATTAATGAATATCATCTTTGGTAAATCTTCCCGCACACGCAACGCGAAGACATACGAGTATACCAACTGACTGTCTGGGAGAAGGGACAGATGAAGAAAAAAAACGTTTCGTTAAAGTTCTTGCAAATCAATTTTTCCTTTCGAAACACCAACCTGTTCATACGTGCAAAAAAACACTGGAAATATTGAACTACATATTCTGTCGAACTAAATGTATGTGAAATTTTTGAAGCAAAAACGGCACTTGGGAACTGGGAACCACACCTTGTCAACCTCCACATGTGGCTTGTCTTTGGTATCATAAGCAAAGTTTGACTGCCAAAAACCCATAATATTGAGAATGCAACAAAGAAAGATACTTTAATGACAGAAAGTTTGATTAAGTCAGCTGCATGTGACACACAATGACAGCCGCAGCGTAGCTGCATGCCTTTCTGTCAAAAAAGATCAGCCTGAAAACGCGAAAACGACAGAAAGATTCAAAAACGAAGTTTCTGGAACACAGTAAAAACCGTGAAAGCATGAAGCTAAGATTTCAAGCGAGTCTTCGATTGCGGGGGTGGCTTGATATGCGACAATTGAGATTTACAAAAAAATGCTGAATTCAATTTCAAATTCAATTCAAAACAAACAAATTAAAAAAGGACACGGAGGTGAAAAAAGCTATTCAGCGTAAGATACCGTCAAAATGAAGAAGGCTGTTGAAAATTACCAAACTAAAAAGCTAACTTCTGAATAGTTCCAAACTTTTTTTCACAAACCTGCTCCATTTCTTCATCAGCCGGTGCACTCGAGCTTTCCTCTTCAATTGGAATTGACATTTTTCATTCAAAAATTTGTTTTTTTTTATATTACAATGTTATATGTTGAGCATGTTCATTGTTAAACTATTTTGTTTTGTTATCGCCCATATTGCAGGACTGAACCGAGTCTAGGCTACATTGCAAGCTCCAAGGAAGTAGAATAGATATGGTTCAGATATATTCAGACGTCAGCATTGCGAATTCAAACGACTATTTTTTTGCGGAAATTTTTGAATCACCTGTGGAAATTTTTTTTTTTTTAATTGACCAAGAAAAAAACCAAAAAAATTTCGCTCCGCAAAAAATGCCAAAAGCAGCTGAGTCAACAAAATATCTACATGGAACAACATCCTATGCAGCCACATCAAAGTAAGCATGATGCTTGATGCTAGTAACGTTAGCTAACACTGCTATTTCACTTTCCAAGTTTCATCTGAGAAGAAGGAAATAACCACGCCCATGTTGGAGAAGAAAAACCAAAAAAACACCACAATAAAAATCCAATTCAGTAAACAAACATCAAAGAAACACGCACATTAACTACACCATCAACATTAAGGATGATACAGGAACATGCAGTCAAACGATGTACCTGAATGAAAGTGTAAAACGCTTTGTTTACAGCGTTTTCGGTCATACAGAACAATTATTGCGTTCAACCAACATCGGTGATGTAACTAGCAAAGCAAATAATAAAGATATGTTGCATTTGGCATTTCAAAGTTATGCAATTTGAGCTTCAAAAAGCCACATATAGCCTTTTGAGCGGATATATTGAGGAAGCTAATCAGCTTTGTGCGAACCCAGGCTCACTCGAAAAGGGCACATCAAAACACGTGGCCGAACGTCTCGTCTCAAGTCACGCGCTTCTCACAGTTAAAAATACACAGAGCAACGTTCATTTTGATACCTTTTGGATTTTTGGAAGCTTTACAGTAACCGAAATGCTTCCACATACAGTAATTGGTGGTTTTGGGTCTCGACACGATCTTACGGCACGTAACATTCTTGAAAGAAGAAAACTGATCATCTTCTGCAGTTCATTTTCACATCATTCTCCCTGACGAACAGGGACGGGCGCAGTACGGATCGTGTCAAGACCCAAATGCGGTCAAGCTGACCGTAATCTGTACAATGCGGTCCGAGGTTTTCATATTATATTCCACCAAAACCGATCATGCAATACATGCATGTTTATGTTTACGTTTGAGGAAGCCATGTGAAAGCCGCATAATACCGTATTACCTCTAATAAACCCCCATGGCGGTTTATTTCTTCAGCGACTTCTGGCGGTGGGGGTTTATTTTTTGGGGGGGGGTTTATTTGGAAACCATTTTTAGGAGTGGGCAAAATGGCAAAAATACCTTCCATGGCAGGAAGGAAGTCGCAGAAACTTCTATTCTACATAGAAATTTCCTTTTACAACAGCCTTTTGTAATGAAATTACCATTAACTCATCTATTTGGGGCCTTTGGTAGCACAATTTCATCATTTTCACTGCAACCAGCCACTGAATTCGCTGGGTATGTGTTTCAAACAGGTTTCAATAATCCCCCATGGGGGATTATTTTGGGGGGGGGGATTATTTGGAAACTTGTCGAGGGGTGGGGGTTTATTTTGGGGGGGTTTAATTTTGGGGGGGGGTTTAATAGAGGTAATACGGTATGAGTCGACTGTTGTGGTAAATGCTGAAATTAAAATAGCGCTTCTGCCTATGTTTTTGCTTGCACTCAATACTCAGCTAAACACAGCAGAAAACGGCATTAAAATGGGCAATAATGCACGGAATACGGCGTATTTTACGAAGGAAAACGGCAGATTATTACGCAGGGGAAATCGCATGTTAATCGGATCATCAGGCAACTATTCTTGAAACTCTGCACATGAGCTCAAGAAAACCACAGTCACTATGTGAACTGTCAGCCTTTGAAAGTGACCACAACATTTGCATTTTACCTACATAGAAACGGCAATTGGTTAAGGGACATTGAAAGTCATGGGAAAACACGACACTGAGAAAGTGTAGCTAGTTAGATTACCAATCGCCTGGAAAATTGCCTGCGATTGTTTCTCAGTGTTTATCGCAAAACGCGCTGATTATTGGACCACTGTACCATTAAAATGGCCAATCAGCATTTTGAAGTTCGTTTATGGGTGTGGGTACTCCAAATGGACAGTGCGATTGGAATAACTTTAGTTGTAGCTGATTGGCTTGCCTGAATCAGGTTTAAAACACTCAAAAATTCAAATTGGGCTGTTTTTGGTTTGAAAATCCAATGCAGTGTTGTGTCTTTAGACTGGATTGTTGAATATGAAAGCACACGGATGATGGTAGTGTTCAAATCGTGAACACAAAAGAAAGTCATGGTGGTGGCCACATAACGGCACGAAACGATGCCTTTGGTCAGAAAAAACCGCAGAGGCAAGAAGATTCAACCAAGAGAGAACACATTTCAGACGGTTTGTGGTGAAACATTTTGCGGGTGCACATGCACGTACATGTAGCACGTACTACACTTACATGTACAATGTGTTCTCAAGTCAGATAGGCACAGGCAAGCTATGTGTAGTCATGTACAGAAGCGAAATGGATATAAGGAAAAGCTGGCAAAGGCAAAAACATAAAATCTACAACATGAAAATCGTTTTTTTCACTTGCTGCAACGCGCTAACTTCTAACTGGGTTTTTTGGCGAGTTTTTCCCATGTTCTGCTATATCGTCTTCAGAATAGGGAACTGTGTTCAAGTATGGATTCTTCAACAATTAATTTAACACTCTGACTTAAGCATGCATGATTGGCTAAAACTAAAACGTGTCGTACGTAAAGACAGCAACAAGTATTGTATCATTTTCACTATTTTGATTGGAATCAATTTGAAGTTTTGCATTTGAAATCGACCTCGAAAGACAATTTTGGGGTGGATCGTTCAAGCATGTGATCCTGACAGAGTACCTCAATACAGACAGAGTACCTGACAGCTACATAGACCTTGAACAAATGACAGATTGTCAGGTTTGATGACAGTACATTGTATACAAGTTCGCCAAACAACATAAACTGCAAACTGTCCATCCATCCATCCATTTTATTTCGTGAAAAAGCAGGAAACTCCGATAAAACTGTATGAACAGCATTCGGGGACCCAAAACTGTACAAACAAAGAACAGGCACAGTTAGGCGAATGCACCAAAGTGGCCGTGAACGTCCGCTGAAAGGCAGCCATAGCGCCGGAATGCACAGCGCGATGTATTGCGTTTCAAGGCAACCGCTCCTTCGAAAATCGCGACGAATACTGCAGTTATACTGACAGTGCTCCGCCTCTTGCGTTATGTCAGCGCACAACGGCGCTTCCGTTATACGAACGATATACATATGTATGTATGTATATGCATGGTCGCTTTCGAATGTTCATTTCGCGCACAGTGCAGCGCTTTCTGTGTATTTTTCCATGTCTCTGCGTGTGCAGCGTACATGTATGTGTTCCATGGTATGGTACAGACGTACGTATGTGCAATTATATACTGGGACAGGCCGAAAGACTTGTTAACGTGGAACACAACTGGCGGGACACTACAAGAGAGAAGTGGAAATCGGAACATCCATTTTTAGGAACAGTGTATTTCATTATGGCTGAACAAAAAGCAGGCACAGGCTTGAATCTACTGACCTGATTGGTTAGACAATTCCAGAAAACTCGAGATTTCACTTATATCCAGAAGTGCAACAGCAGTCACACGAAGAAAGAACCCAAGCCACCACAGATGATAATATCAGATGAAAATGAAATTCGTATCGTCCTTTGTGTGTGTGGCTTACAAGCAAAAATAAAAAAAATCAAATCAAAAACCTATGAATACAATCACACACTGTACCACAGGCAACAAAACTGACAGGTAATTAATTTTATCTTTTTACTGGAGAAATTAATAACTGACTAGATGAAATATGGCGCACAAAGCACACAAAAAGCATGCAATTTTGAGCATAGATTCGACAGTCGCGCTATCTGGCACCCCGGATCTGGATAGGACTAATAAAGCTGTTGTATGAGCAGCGGAAACACGATAAGCTGCCAACACTTCCAAGATGACCAACAGCACAAAGTACCAAACATAAATCTACCATTAAACGCGTCAATACTTAACAGATTCTCAACAAGGGCTGAACTAACCGTTTCAAAACCCAGTTGCTCTGCGGCACGCATAATTTTATCAGATTCAGATCATTCCGATCATAACAATTATCTATGATTTCGACAAGACAAAAATGTCAAGCCAGGTTTGAATAAAGTTAGTTCATCCGGACGTGGCACATATGCGGGCATGCAAGCTCGAACCCGCCCACAACAAAACCGATAATAATGACGGTGAACGACTTTGGCTTGTGTGGAGTCATACTTAACGGACCTCTCACCAACAAAGCCAACCAATCACCCAACCATCGTCTAAAAAAACCCGACTTGACAGGGTTTGTCAATGGAACTTGCCAAAGCGTTTTGACGATGTTGTCATAATTTGGAATCAATAACAACAGCATATACAGAATAACAATTGGGATATAGTTTTACAGGTCAAAACTGTTGTTTTTTGGAATCTGCAGACGTATATATACGAACACATCTCAATAAGATTGAAAACCAGAAGTCAAGTCGGCCACAGGAACATCGATGTGTGTGTGACAAAACTAATTGATAATTACGGCAACAATGACAATTATTACTTTTCGCCATTTCCATTAAACCACAAAACCCACTAAAACAAAGTGAACCGTCCTGGAAAACTGACACCGACAGTACAAATCAGCATGGATGCTGAAAACCTGTTTATAAAAACCGCAGAAAACCTATAGCTCGGGAGCTGAAGCTACTGCAGAGCAAGCCCAAGAGAGACAAGCAATGAAGGCACGGCAAGTGCATTTATACAGCTATATGAAATCAAACAAGTGTGACAGCTTTAACAAGCATTATGGTGCTGCATGCATGCGCAATCGCGAGTCGGAACAACAACAACAACAACAAGGACAAGAACAACAACAACGTCAAGAAAAACATGAAAGATCGGCATATGGTTTTTTTTCAGCTCGTGACAGTCAAAAACAGTATTGAATGACACAACTAAGTGTTCAAAAAAGTATGGTCACTGCTTCTTTACCGTAATGAGTTTTGGACAAAGTCTTGCTGTTCACAGCCCCGGGCTGTCAAAGATGATTTTGTTTTATATTGATCTGAAACAATGTTTTATACATATCTCAATAGCATTCCCCGATCGTCAAGAAATCAGCAGAGTGAAATCGCGTCGAGACGGTATTCGGCCAGAAACTGCACGAAACTTTTCCTGTCCCAAATGATCACATTCTCAATTCGACCAATTTTGTCGAAATGAAAGAAAATAAGCACACAAAAAGAACACCACGGTCCGTTCATGTTGACGCTCCGTCGACGTAGACGACAGTGCGTATACTGTAAAAATGTTTCAAGCATGATCTTGTATTTTGGTCTCGAGACTCAATGCGCGATTAGATACAGTATGGGCGAATAAATAAGATAGTCCTAGTATTCTCCACCAAGGCGGATCAGTCGCAGACTAGGAGTTGTCTTTTTCAAGAATGCCCGCAGTCGTGAGTGCAAGGGAGAAAGAATAGCACGATGAATCAATTCGTAAAAAAAACCGTCTCATTTGACACGCAATTGGGTTTCTGAACGTCTTTTTTCTTTCATTTGAATTTCCCGCGCCCCTGGAATCCTGAAAAAAGCTGTCATGTTTACACGGCCATTCTGTAGGTAAACAGTTTTATGCATTACTCGGAGTTCGAAATTGGCAAACGGATCCGAGTCTCCTAAATAGGGCCGAGTCAGTTAGGCGTTTTTGAATAACCACATAAAGATAAGCTAGTTTCCTTTTTGTTTCTAGATACGTCTGCACACGCACTGAGTCGCAGAACCGAAAAAATGATACTATTTAGTACTACTATGTTTAGCATTCAACATACGTGCATTTAATCATGTTTGACGCTGCCATAGCGGCTGCACAGCGACGTGCTTCACCGTGAATGGGTGTTAAACAAAAAACACACAACAACAACAACAACAACAACAACAACAACAACAACAACAACAACAACAACAACAACAACAACAACAACAACAACAACAACAACAACAACAACAACAACAACAACAACAACAACAACAACAACAACAACAACAACAACAACAACAACAACAACAACAACAACAACAACAACAACAACAACAACAACAACAACAACAACAACAACAACAACAACAACAACAACAACAACAACAACAACAACAACAACAACAACGGCATATGCGCCGCCGCACAGAGCACCGCCCGAAGCAATGAAAAGCACACTGTGCACACAGTTAGCGCTCAACTCTAATAACCATACATTTGAAAGGCGGGCGGTAACGGCGTCATCTGTACATGAAAGAAGTGAGCGAACACCAACACACACACACGCGCTGCGCATTCCATCACGCCAGCAGCAGCACAGAGACGAAACATGCCCATATTGTGCATGAATGGAGCAAAAAATGGCAATATGCAAACACCATATTCCGCACAGTCGCATATGTATGAACAGTCGAAAAGGGAAGGAGAGACGAGCGCAGAAGCAGCGAAACAGGCAAATGGGCAAGCGTTGGATGTGCGGCGAAGGGAAGAAGCAGAGAGAAAAAAACGCAACACCACGAGCATCAACGCAGTTCCATATGAAGCGAAAAACTCTCAATCGCGACGCTGATTGGCTATGCTGTATTGACCAATCACAGCGGACAATTCAAATCGACAACAGCCAATCAGCTAGCAAGTTTTGCACACGGCATGTTTACTGTCTCGATCATAACACACGAACCACAAACACGGCTCGATACAGGAAAGACCGCAACCACAGCACACAACACAAACTAATAATGGTGTGCCATATGCTGTGCGTGTGCCTGCTGAAATGCCGCTGCCGTGGCTTGGCTCAAGCGTCAAAATAGAATACACAGAAACGCACAGAATAGCATACAGTACAACAGGCGAGAGAAAATCATGGACAAGCTGTACACAACTGTACGGCGGGAGCGGCAGACCCACACACACTTACATACATATATATTGTATACATAATATGTGCCTAACGCAAGTCAGTCACACTCATACCATCGGAAACAGGGTGGCGCCGAATGTGTCCATAGACAGCACTGGTTGCATTGAAACAAAAACCAACACACCAGTTTAGACACACAGTGATTTGCTTTCATTTTTGCTAGCACTAACTCAATTGCAGGGAAGTCGTTGTTACCGCACCCTCTTTGTTCTGTTTAGCTAGAAACTTGTTGTCCAGTGACCAGTCAATAACCAGTTCAAATTCGCGCGTCAACCTGCACTGTGTTGTGTGTGTTATTATACAATGAAGACGAAGGTCCAAACAATCACACACACCACTCACAATGCAATGCCGCTAAACGCGTGAATTTGAACAAGGTGGCACATTCTTTTCTTCATCACCGATGACACCTCTAAATGAGTGTGACACTTTCCAACCACCCAGTATAAGCACGATATAACGCTCAAAAGGACACACAAGCTGTGCACGTGCAAGCTTCTCCTCGACATACTCATAGAACAGGCCAATCATAACACGCAAAAGAGAGACGGTCGCTCCCATGCAGCATATGTATGTGGCCTGTTAGTGTTGGCTTACAAGTTACAGTTAGTGTTGGCAACAACAACAACAACAACAGCAGTTACAGCAACAGGATTTTTGAAGCAGAGACTTTGGCGCATGATACATGTATGGTCGGAAAAGTCATTCAGACACACACTGCTGATATCTGAGCCGATGGTAAGAGGAACGTAAATACGGAATACGGCAATTGATGAGGAAAAATTTTAATTCGACGAAATTCGTTGAGTAAATTTGCGAAAACTGCAGAATTTTTTCAAATTCAGCGAGGAAATTCAGCAATCACACAAGCGCATGAAAAGCGCGTGGATATATCTATAATTGTAACAAGGGCAGGGCTGTCCGCTTAGAATTGAAAGGCAAAGTCCCAGCTCCAATGATTCCAGGAAACTTCATGAAACTTCAGTTTGACACGCCAAGAGTCGAAAAACCACTTAGCGTGAGAATGCCGCTGAGAATGAGAGTCTGTCTGACGCTTCGCGCGTGGTGGGAGACAGTTGAGATGAGCGCAAAAAACACACACAAGAACAACAATACTGCAAGAAAGAAAAAGCGCAACACAACATAAAAACGATTATAAGCATACAAGAAGAACAACATGCGAAAACAAAACACATACATTGGAGAACCGACGCAGAACAACAACACTGTAAAGAAATTGGAAAAAATTGGAAGAAAAACAACAACAAAACAAAAACAAGCATCAGCGAAACACGACAACAACACAGAGGCCAGCAAACACATGAGAAAGACAAGTGTGTGTGTGTGTGTGGCACAGAGTACAGTGAAAAAACCGAAGAACAGAGTTGAAGGAGAACAGTGAAAACAGTCTTTGACGCTCCAAAAAAACAACACCCGGCGAGAGACCACACAGTACGAACGGCGGCAGAGAGAGTTCAGCAATAATGACGAGCCACGCGACGGCAGCCGCTCAGCTCAGACCCAGCGAAGGGCTAGCGGCATCAGCGGGTACACGGCAACGCTGGATGGAAAGGAAGCGAGCACATGGCTTCAGACAGACAGAGAAACGAGAGAAGGACAACACAACCAAACAAGCGCGCGCACACACGGCTACAGAGGCCGCTAAGCTAACGCGCAACACACGCCGCGCATATTTGGTCGTGTGCACACTCTCCACTTTTCTCTGCTGCTCGCTAGCGTGTGAGCTAACTTTCTCGCTTTCTCTCCATCTCTGTCTCTCTGGCGAGCATGATGATGAGAGCGGGCATCATATGGTGGTAAATGGTAGGCGCCGGAAATTCGTGGTATTATCCTTTTTGTTGCAACACAGTGGTGATCCCCCCAGCAACATGATCAGCGATGCTGTAAGAGGATTTATTGATGACAAGTTTAACGTGATTACGGGTCAATGAACACTGTTAGGAAAAGCGATACACATGAGCTCAGAAGACCGTCGCCACGTGTTACGAGCGAGATTCGAACTCGCACCCACAGGCTAACCCACTGCGCCACTGATGCGACGTCGTCGAATGTCAACAAATAAAATGGCATGCACTGGTCACACGCAGAATCTGACAGGCACAAGAAGCATAAAAGTAGCAAATATCTAGACAAAATCACTCCGAAGTGATACACAAAGCTGAGTTTTACAATGCGACTATACCAAAGAACAACCCGGGTATCTCAATTGGTACTGTAATCCTAACGTTGACATTAAATGAAAAAGTTTTTCAGAGCATCGACAAAAAGCAAAATCAAACTGGTGGTACAAGGGAGAGGGCCGCAAAATACAAGCGCAAATCGGTTTTTTCCGACAAGCGCGTTTGGGAGGACTGGACAGGCAGACACAAAAAAGCAACAAAAGCTTCTCAGAGTTTTCTTCGTTTTCACGAGAACAAGACTCGAAATCTGAAAGAATCTTTATCACACAGCGTTGGACAGAAAGAAGAGCGCAGTTTGACATGGGCTTAGCTTTGGTTTTGACTGAGATATAAAAAAACGGAAACAGGAGCAGTGGTTGTCATATGTGGATGCGTGCCGAATAAAAGAAGAAGTGTTTGGTTTCAGTGTTCTGTAGTTGTGATCGGATTCCACTTCGATTGGGAACCGTTTTGTTCATTTGAAACATTTGGGAATGAAATTTCATGTCAGTAGAACTCCGATCAAAACTCACATCAAAAATCACAAAAGCAACTTTGCGATTTTGTAATTTCGATAAAACCTCGATTTCTCAAACTGGAGGCAACAACATAACTCATCACATCAAGAACAACGAACAGCAAAGTCTATAAAAAGCAAAAAGGCCGAACAGAATACAAAGCTAACATTCATTACCACCAAGTTTTCAGTCTCTCCAAGACCAGGAACCGCACCACCGAAACCAGAAATATTCCGGAAGCACAAATTCTTCAATAAGAAGCGCAAAAAAGAATGGGAAAGCCGTGATTGCATGTAGTGGCGCGTCGTTTGCGAACATCTGCTGAGAGCGCAGTTTTTTCAGTTTGCTTTTATAATCTAAAAACTGGTAAAGCCCACGAGGAGCTACAGTTTCTACCACGTTTTGGTGTCAACATGGTCTTTCTTTCTGATCCTAATCAGACATATCTGCGACGGTGTGGTGTTGCCGCGGAGCGATGCAACAATTTGGGAGGATTTTAGAAAGAACTTTAAAACAGCTCATGTCCGTTTTGACAAAAATTCCACAAAAACGGCAGGTGGCATACGGTAGATACCGTAGTCAGAAAGGAAAGTTTTCTGAATGCATTCTGTTTCGTATCGACCAGAAAATGCGCGCGTGCAAACCTGAAAAAACGACGTTTTCCAGATTTTTTCATGTTGTATTTTCCAGTAGCAGCTACGCATGAATCAAAGGAAGAGCAAGAAAAGCGCATCTTTGAACGGGTTTAGCCTTCGCAAGATAGACACCGGGTGCAGTGCTTATTTTCGGATGCGTGTAGTGTGCTTGAGTTTAAGAATATCTCTTTTTGATCGATACTTTTTAAGGTGCATCCAAAGTGGGTATTTCGTCAGTAAAGAGTGCTTATCTTCTTTTAAATGGGTGAAAATAAAACAGTTTTTATGTAATTAAAAAAATGTTTTGAACATTTCAAGAACTGAGTGCAACAGCTTCCGAATGCAACTTCAGATACAGATTAAGGCAACATATTACAGCATATTGAGGGTAGATCCTGATTGCTTAGAGTCAAAACTTGAAACCGAAACAACAATTACAGCTCAGAAACGTTCAAACTCACACGAATTACAATGTCGCGACAAAATGTTGTTGTGATTTTATCGCTAGCCCTACCGTCGCCGGGCTATGAGTGGACTTGCTGCTACGTAATGACCCATTCATAGGATCATAACTACACCAACTACCAACCTACATTATATCAATACCTTAACGAACCCCTTCGATCCCTACCTAAAAACCCAAAAAACTCTCAACAAACCAACCGTCTCCTCCTCGCCATCGTGCACGCCATTCAGACGTGTCTCATTGTTGTTATTATTATTATGGTGATTATTCAGCAGCTCCTTCCGCTCGCGCCTCTCAATCTGCCCATCCGACGTCCTTGAACTATTATTCTCATTACTACTATTAATCGAGTTACTATTATTCGCCGTCGTGCGTCCGATGCGCGACGACAATTGCAGGTGTTCGATCCATTTCAACATGTCCTCGGCGTCCGCGGCTCTTAGCAGGTGCTCGCGGTGATTCTGCGCGCTCAGCCGGAGCACGTTCTGAGTCGGCGACTTGTTGTTGTTGTTGTTGTTTTCGACGTTTTGCTGTTGCTGTTGGCTGCTACGACGACGCTGATTGGTCGACGCAGTCGGTTGATCGGCGTACGAGATGTCGACGATCGAGGCGTGTGTTTCAACGGTTAAGGCGATGTCCGTCAACAGGATGATTTCGGGGGGTTTCGACTGAAAGTGATTTTTATGTTTTCATTTTTCTTTAAATTTTCAAAGAGCTTTATTGGTTTTGTTATAGATTATTATAGAAATAGAATTTCTATTGAATTTGTGATTTACAAGTCGCGAGTGTTGTAATCGTTTAGGCCACTTGTTGAAATTAAGGAAATACAATAGAAATACAATGTACATATTACATATTTCAACAGCAGTGTGCCCTGTACTGCACCCTTACTGTACTTGTGTGAGAAAATTTCAACTTTGATCAGCTGATTGGCTGCATTTTTAACCAATGAACGCAGACTATTTTAGAACATCCAATGAACTGTTGGTTGGTATAGTAGTACAACACCAGCTAAGAATAAACGTGTCTGAAGTAATTCAGACTGTCTGTGATTTTAAAATCCTTCTTTGATGTACTGGTCGATTCGGGATTATCCTTTTGCCTCGAAGCATATAGACACTACGGGCTGAAGGGCAAAGAAAGAGAAGCAAAACAAGATGGACAAACTTTTAAACAATGAATCACGCTTGTAAACAAATATGAAAAGCACGGTATACTTCTGAAACGATGGAGAAAATAGATTCTTGGGAATGTGCAGATCCCACATCAAGTAACCATAGAGATGACAAACCAAAAACCTATTTACTTCAGTATGGTTCTGTCTCTGGAGATAATTTACAAGTCAATGCACGAACTAAGTAAGAACCTAACGAAGTTGTGGAACAAAAGATATAACTCCGATAACAATAGCACGGAGCAGCCAGATACAGAAACAAAGTAAAAATAGAAAAAAATTAGTTTTTCAACCATTGGCTAACAGCGCAGTCAGTCAAAATCAGATAAACAGCTCAAACTCAGTATGCTGATCGTTTGTGTCATGTCCGTTTCACTGCATCTACGCAAGACCAGAAGATCTGGTTGATCAGCCAATAGCAGTGCGCCTATGAACCCATAATGGAAAACTCACTGTTTAAACATAGTGAGAAAACTTAGGTAATCAAACAAGACTAACAAGAGTACAAAGCAACTGTTTTAATGCAGGATGGACGCACAAGAACTTTAACAAAACATAAATGTAAAATGCAAAACATAAACACAGCAGTTAAACCACACGACAAATAAATCCGAAAACAACTCTTGTTTTTTTTTCGTGGACCATGAAAAAATCATACTTATCAAACACGCTGAACTGAACTCATAAAAATAGAACATGCACATAGAAAACTCAAAACACACACAACGAGTTTTTCAGTTCCAATTCATTTTTCTGAAAAAAACACACACATCAAAACTACATGTATTGGCTGATATGCATAACAACCATCAAAAAACAACGTAAGGTAAAAAACACAAGCAATAAAAAATAATGACAAAATTCCGACGAAATTTCTATGACAATATTGCCTGATAATAACCGACACAGCAACACAACACTTTGCAGTTCAAAATTAAAAATTCCCCACGTTGATTGGCTGCATCGTTCTGATAGTCAACCAATCAGCCTGCCTAATTCAAAAGCAACCAACCTCTGCACTGTATGTATCATGTGGGTGCTCAAATCGCCGAAAACTAAACTACCGTTATGAAGTAAGTTCGAAACTCAATCAATACAATCCCTTTTGGGTTTTATGGTCGAACCAAATCAACTGCAGTTAAAACCGTAAATTGCCTCTTCGAAAACCCGAACTGCGACAATCACAAGATTTTAAACAGCTTGTGATTTCAATTGCCGACCAAAAAACGCCAGAAAAACTAAAAAGTGTTCTAGCCGACTGTATAGACATACACTTTGGGAACAGAGCCATTACAATATGTCGCATACTGGAAAATGCCACCGTGAAAATTTGCCACACGAAAAAAACATCCCTTTACCAACCAACTGATGACAACGTTCAAGTTCAAGCATTGTATCAGAAGAAAAGAGAGCGCAAAAATAAAATAGAAAATCAAATAAAACGAATGTACGTGTAAAAAATCAATGCGAAGCATCATTATTGGTGTGTGAACTCTTGCTCGGTAAAATGCGTTTTTTTCCAAATGCCTCTTCTAAAGAAAACAAGAGACTGACAACAAGAAAATAATAGAAGGAAACCACATGCAAATGCCGAAAATCCCAATCCATTAACACATTATTAATTGGTTGGTATTATTGAAATTTTTTGAAAGTTTAGTTGCAGGAACGAAGGGGTGTTCATATTGAGTAAGATAGCGTGCTTTTTTAAGTTTGTAAAAATTCAAAAAGACACTCAAGACGAGCAACTTTTAAGCTGATTAAGCTCTCAGAAAGTTGGAGTTCTGAGCCTTAATTTAGCATTGAATAGTTGTTGAACATCAAAGCATTGATTAATAGCAAAAGCGGGCAAGATTAAATTTTCACAGAATCAATCATTCGATCTCATAACTCATACTGTGAATGACCAAAAATCAAATCACAAGAAGTGCCGACCAGAAAAAAGCAATTAAATCAAAATTAAAAGAGCAAAAGAAGAGTGTAGGAAAAAAGAAAGTGCTGCATATCTCTATTGATCACCATTGCACCATCACAAACAACAACAGGAAAGGTGTATTGAAAATCAACAGCAACATCTATATCTTGAACGTTGAATAAGTTTCATGTTGTGTCACATATACAGGACAATGTGTTTACACAGGCATCAAAAATGCAGCAAGAATAGCAAGTAATATTGAAAACTCAATATTAGAATATGTTTGAAATCATTATTTTGCCTGCCAACATAAGTCCAGCACCCAACCAGTCCAAGGCCACACACTCTAACATGCGGTGTATTGTGTACGCTTTCGCCTTTCTCGCTGATTTTCGTTTCATCATTATCATTTCGAAAAAAACGTCGCCAAATTAAACCGAACAAATTTTGTCTTGATTTGCTCATTTTTTTTGCGACTTCTTCAACAGTTGGAGGATGGCGCTGAATGACTGGTCGGAAACAGTTAAAAATTCAACCAATTAGCAAGTTGAATAAAAAGTTTCACAACTACAGGAAGTCACCAGATCATAGTTTTTCTTTCCCCCAAATTATCAATTGTAATATGGTTCAACAGCAGACCAATAAGCATTAAATGAATTTTTATGAACTCTAAATCACATTCGATTTTCGAAATAATCGATTGAGGTGTGCACTAACTATTGATAAACCGAGTGAAATACAGCCTGTGAAAATGCGTCCATAACATTAAACATGAACACACAGATTGGAAATTTTCATTGCAATGTATGTATTATTATTGTAAAGAGATGTGAACTCGGATCGGATAATCAATGATGAATTTGGGGACAAAAGTGTTAAAATAAAATGGTTACAATAACAAATGGACAGAATTGAAACTGAAAATTCACACACATTTGCTGACACACGTACGGAATCGGATGGTAAACTATAAACTGTTTCAGATGTTGAACAACGAAAATTCACAAAACCCCTGAAACTCTGAACAAACAAAAGAATTGTTTGAATTCAGTTCCAATCCTAGTACATACAACAATTACAAAACCCTCATGTGAAAATCTGAGCTGAAACTGCAAAATAACCGATACTTTTTGAAACGAAAAGCAGTTCCGAATAAAATCCCGAAAAACCAATAAATCACTGAGTGCAAGTCAAAATATTGGCAAATTCGAAAACACACACTAGAATATCAGCAAACAAAACACCACCGAACAAGTGCATAAGAATAAAACACAGCAGAAGCAGTTCCAAAAAGCGCTTAAAGATAACAAAACTGTGCGAGTTTTTGAACGCCAACAATTTCGCAGAGCTCAGTCGGCTTTCAATGGCGCCCATAACTCAAAGTCAGTGCGTTTTCTTTTGAAGTTTTTAGGAACGAAAAGCCCGTGATTTTCGGAAACACAACACATACAGAGAAAGAACGAAAGAACATATAACATACACACAATGCTATCGTTATAATAATAATAATAATAATAACCACCATCTTAAAGCAAAGTGCGCTCGAACAAGGAACAAAAATAAAATTAAAAAAACTCGTAAAATTTGTGAAAATGCATCCTGTGGCGATATGAGTGTTCACGAATATTCGACCACAAAAACAACACGCGAAAGACGGAAAGCACTCTCTCATCTGAAAAAACTTCAAAATCGACCAAAAACAACGAAAAACCTGGCGAGGCTACGCGTGGCGTGTGAATCTCAGTGGGAAATGTCAAACTTTTGATGTAGATGCATTGGATATTGCTTTTTTCTGCGCTATTTTCTAGTGGGAACGGCTGACAACATGACGTTCAAACAGTCCATGTTCCAAACTAATGAACGCTAGATACAAATGCAACCTGTCTGGGTTGATAGGTGACAGATAAAAAAAGGTTTCGTGATGTTTTTTTCAGTTTCACTGATTGAAAGGTCTTAAATATAGTTGATTAACTAACACTTCTGAAAATAACTGAAAATCAGCTGAAAATAACAACACAACAACAACTGTCAAAAATATTAAATTATTGGTCATTATGCTATGCATAAACCCACGTGTGTAAGCTAAACACCACGTTAATCATGTTGACAACATATATAAGAGTGTGGACAACAAAAAAGTTTGCGTGAACCGAACAATATACAAATAGTAGTCTAAATGGTAATTCCTGGTGCGAAACAAACTGCGAATGATCCTTGAAGCTGAAACTTATGTATAAACAAAACAAAATAAAAAAGGTAAAATTCGGAATACCGTAATTACGGTTCAGTTAAATTCAAACCAAACAAGTGTTCAAAATTTCACGCAAATATAACAGTTTTATAAGTTTCGGGCTTGACAGATCGTTAACATGACCAACGCCCCAGTACAAATCTAATGCTCTTAAATCGTGTCGAGACCAACTACGATGAAGATACCGTAATTACTAACTATCCGCAAAACACAAAGTTTTTTCGACAATGAAAGATTTTTTGAAACAAGTCGCACACACAGTCGCAACAACCAACAATTACAAAATAAAAGTGCGGACAAGGAACGCACATAACGAAAAACGAGAAAAAGAACATGCAATATAAAAAACATAAAAAAAACCGCAATAATCCATGCGGCGAACGGAAACCAAGCAGCGGCCTGGCTTAAGGCCAGCCAGCAATGGTGTTGCATGTCAGAGCATGGAACATTGCAGCTAAGAACAACGCATGAGAAACGAACATCAGAAAAAAAAACGTGACGATAGATTGAAAAGTCGATATACGAACATACAATGTAACAACGAGTGAAAAGCTTTTGAGCCGTGTTCAATCAGCTGTGTTTCAGTTCAGCTCTCTCTTTCTCGCATTTGGCGTCAAATGGCTTTTCTACCAGCGTGAAATTGTCTCGAAGAATGATGAAAACCAGCAACAACAAGACGAAATTTCCGCTGGATTAAGAAGTTTAAGCGTTTGATTGCATCGTGCGGTTCTGCTGTTCTACAGCCAATATCGGAACAGACCCTGATTTACAACAATGCAGCCAATAATGCACTCGATAAGTTTATAATGCAGAAAAAAACTCTTGAAACTGTCGAGCAAAAAGCTTAACGAGAACGTTAAGCACGAAGTTTCGCGGGGACATCATTGAGCAAAAACGGTTAATGGGAACGTTAAGCGAGTAGATCAACGTCTAAATTAAGTAGGGAACCTTAACCGGAAACGTTAAGTACAATTTTCATGTGAAACTTCCGAAAATTGAACGTTTCAACGATGCAAACTTGATACCAAAAAACGCCAACCTCATTCGAGGCTGCATCATTCGACGATTTCGGCGGCTGTTTCGCCAGGTACAACGTGTCGCCCGCTAGCAGGGCGTAATACTGACGCCATTTCTGGTCGCTCGCTTTCGAGCTGCCGAGAGCCATCTTGAAAAACAACAATTAAAAAGTTTAAGAAAACTGATTACGAAAAAAACAAAACAAAAAAAAACACAAAATTTCAACGGGAAAAGTACAAAATCGAAATGTACACGTACGTGCACCTTTTAAGCTATACGGTGCTTTCAGTTTACTAGGAGAAAAATCAAGATCCTGTCAGCAGACTAAACATTCTGTTATACAACCCAGTGATGTTGCACTGTGAAACAAACAAACGAACGGCACAGATTTGCTGAGACGTGCACCACACTGTAGTATGATAAGCGTGTGCATGTGCCAGTGTGTTTGTCTGTGACCGTTACTGTGTTTATAAGAAAGTGCTTGGTGCGGCGTTCTGAATTTCTGAACGAACTTGTTTGTGGTGCAGCCACCCCTTGCGCAAGATGCTGGCGGCCGAAATCTGTGCTGAAAACGATTCGGGCGTCTTGTCGCTGCTACCGAGGGTGACGACGTCACCAAAACGACGTTTAATCGCCGACTTTGAGCCGCCCATTTGCTGGTTTTTGTCCGTCTGAAAAGCAAAAACAAAAAAAATCGTTGAAACAAAAGCTGCACGACTATTTAGAACAGCTTTTGACGAAATTATTGTTGGTCTGAAAGATTACCGTGACACGGCACTTACTTCTCTTTTTTTGAGAATTGCAAAAAATGAACAAATAAATAATTTTGCCGTACGCACTTTCACGCAAATCAACAGACGACGTAGTGAAATTATCATGTTATTCCGATCTTGCGAAAAATCTTTATTTTAAAACTTTTTATTTTTATCTGAAAAGGCAGCAAAAAAGCAAGCAGTTTTTTTTGCGGTTTTGCCATTTTTAAAGGTTGAAAAAGCATTCAACCAAACCAGGTGTCTGCAGAAGTTGATCAACATTTGTTTCAATACCAGCCAACATTACTGAAACCGGAAGTTGGTTTTTTCTTCTCATGTTGGACAAAACAGAACGACATTGCAAAGTGCAACGTTGTTTGTATACTGAACCTAAACTTGGAACAGCAAGAGCTTGTCGCGCCTTAAATCTAACCGAATAAAATTCCAATCGTCCTGAAACGCACATACAACACCCATGTCGTCAGTTTGCGGTAAAACCCCATTCACGAAAAAAAGCGGATTTGCGCGAAACCACTGCGCGTGAACAACCCTGGATCAGCGGGCGAATGGTGAAGAAAAAACGCAAAATGCACGCTTACATACCGCAAAGCAAAAAAAAGAAATTATCAGAATGACGAACGGCCGAATTTTGTGGTTTTTGCGCGTAAGTTTGGCGCAAAATTCTCTCCCGACTTACCCACTTGCACAACCAATACAGAAGGACAGGGAAGGACAACAAATCCGCGCGCTAAAACTACGGGCCCGCCAAACCTCAGAGTACCGCAAAAATGTTGCTAGCGTCGCCATACATTTGGCAACTGAAAGTCGAAGCTTGAAAATTTGTTCAAAAAGTGGTAAAGCTCATACCATGTGAGTCTGAAACCCATTCGTCTGAGCACCAATCTCTCCACTTCAGAAGAGTCTCCGGATCAAAATGGAACTTTAAAGAAACGCGAGTTCAGGAAAGTGTTAATACTGACACGGCAGTCGTTCAAAAATGTCACAGAGTTGAAAGTAGCAGAAAAAAGTACGGTCTGCAAGCTAAACCTAGTCCTAAACTTGCATTGGGTCCTTGTATGCCTCCTAAACTAAGCCAAATTTTACGCTCCTGGACCAATCCTTTTGTATTATAACAGCGCATCGGGAAACCTGAGCTTCACGAAACTCTTTTCTGTGGTGTTTTTAAAGAAATAATGCGGCGTTTTTTTAGAATCACCACACGCTTCAATAGCACCTTCCGAACCAAAAATTAAACTTTAAAAAAAACAATCCAATTTCGAAAAAAAGTCAATCCTGACATCAATGACAACATTTGCTCGAACCAATCCCGTCAGACAAAACTCCAAAAGCGCCAGAGCGCAGCTGTCACATCGCATCTACATACCAGCCGGGTGGTTAACAAGAAAGCCGTGTTCCGAAGCAAGAAATACGTCGTTTCTTGACGTCACAGCAAGGTGCATACACCCAAGAGAAGAAGAAAGGTGCATAAAAGTTCGATTATCATAATATGACATTTATATGCGGATGTAAAAGTTTCAAAAAACGTTATTAGATAACCTGAACGGCCACCGTGGTATATGTTAAAGTCATTATTGTTCCAAAACGGCCTTAAGATGAATTAGGTATGCCGATGAACAAAAAAGAAACAAACATTTAGCAGACAAACTATATTAGGCAAAAAATGTCAGGCAAACAATGAAAATAAACACCATTGCTAATTTCTCGAGTTTAACGCTTTTTTTACGTAATCGTTCTACAGTATACCAGAATGGTTACGAATATCAAGAAGTCAATCAGAATGCTTTTAATACCAGAACCAGACGGGCATTGTGCGAATCATCATACGAAGCTGCCTGCGGTCTGTCGCGGCACATTTTTTATGGACAGATCATTCGAGCGAGCAGTTTGACGCAAACCTTTTTTAAAAACATTTCGTTTTATTCGAGCTGGCATTACACGCGCACATATCGTGCTTAAAAGATAAAGTTTTGTTGCGAAACGGTAGTTTTTGTTCGAAACCGGGTGAAGCTGGAGAATTTTACGTTAAAAATTACAGACATTATTGTAAAAGTAAAATAAAAACAAAAAATTCCAGATGATGTGCGGAAGCAAGATAAGGTCAGCGTTGATACCTTGATCAAGTTTTCAGTTTTTTTACGTTTGAGAAGTAAGGTTGGAGAGAGCTCAGATGCAGAATAACTGGATTAATGCCAAGACCTTAATCATGCTTTAAGTTTTCAAAAGTCTGAAACTCAAAAGTCTAAAAAGATCTGAAATGGTGCAAATACACAGTTCTTAGTAATAAGACCTAAATCAAGTTCTTCGTTTTATTAAAGACGAATAGCAGTCTGAAATGCCTACAGACAAATACAGTAAACGACTCGCCAGACTTAAAATCGCAATCAAACAATTTAATGCTCTCTCACTCTCTGATCAAAAAGTCAATTTCGGAATACAGCAAACAAAAATCTAAAAATTGCAAACTTCAGCGGCGCTTGCCTGCCTATGTTTTCAACACACACACAGCGAAACACAATCTGCGAATGGGGCAAACAATTTATGATTTACCAATTTTGATGGAAAAACGCAACTGGCCTAGGCCGGACAATGAAATTGGAAAAAAGTCATAAAATTGTTACAGGCCGCTTTGCATGCGTGTTAGCGAGCGTGACGCAATGGAAAACTGGCAACATTCATTTTGATCCCTTTTATTCAATGTTGATCGCAACTTTTGCCGGTCAACAGTTGCATTCATGACTTTGAAAAGAAGAAAAAACGAAAAGCAAACTTTTCGTTCGCTTTGTAACAAAAGGAAAACGCCGCCAAAAAAGCGATATTTACTGATAAATATATTGTGAAAAACCAAAAAAATTATTCAAAAAGAAGTTTCTCGAACAGTCACCTAACATATTCAGGTGCAAGACGTCTACCATGAACGAAAATCTTTTTGTTACTAAGTGGTGGAATAGCAGCGGACGAAAAACCTTGAAAACGTTTTTTCAAAACATTCATATTTCAAGCCCTCCACAATTTACGGCACAACGGTCACACTTAAACCCGAGAATTCACGTTATAGCAGCATTCATGAAGCAGCAACTAGTAAGTCCATATTTAGTGACGCGTTGTTGTGCGTTTGAAAACAGCGCTACGCGATTACTGAAGACTGAATTTGAATTTGATCAAAACAAGTTGCTACGTACGGTGACATCGGCAACAAATCCCCATATACCCAACAAACGCATCATGAATGCCGCTTGACACAATTGAAAAAAAACCAATTAAGCACGAACCTTGTCGCTGTTCTGCGACGTGAACAGCTTCATGAAGCGATGTATGCCGACGTGCGAGCCGGAGCGGCGTTTCGGTGCTGCGCTGCCGACGTGGATGATGTCGCTGGAAATGAGTGAAGAAGAACGCTCAGAAGAAAAGTGCACTCCGGTAAAGCGGCATTCATGAAGCAGTATTTAGTGACGCGTAGCTTTGTTAAAACACAGCTACGCGTCACTGAATTCTGCTTCATGAATGCCGCTTCACTGACAAGGTTTGCAATCACTACAACAGAAACACACCAACGTCACCGATCGGTTGAATTGTGCATTCTAATCTCGAATATTATCTCGATTCCAAAAATGACAAACACCCTAGAACTCGGATTTCGAAAGCCAAATACTCCCTAAAATTTATGTTTTTGGTGCCGAAAAAAAGCGCTAAATAAACCCAAAATTTTCAACTTAGACCCAACTGTCACTTGCCAACCACTCCCAAAAAACACCCAACCCATTTCGATCCATCGCCACATTGCCGTTCAATCGGAGACCGCCGTTCGCCAGAATCTCATTCGTGGTCGCCGAGCTGGCCGTGGACGTGGCGGACGCGTAGGAGGCAGGACGTGCTGGACGTCGACTGGCGCTCGTGGCGGTGCCGCTCGACTCGCTCGTCTTCTTCTTGTTCGCTCGCTGCTGCTGATCCATGCCACCGCCGACGTCGTCGTTGTCGACGTCTGCGTCTTCTTCCGCTTCGGGGTCTGGAAATGGATTGGATGGATGGGTTTTTTTAGGTCGCCGTACTGTTCAAGTTCAGGATTTCATCGAACATGAAAGTTGTTCTAACAGGTCAGGTTGATCATGAGTTTCTACGTTTCTTCGCGAAATACAATGAAATCAATGGAATGCGGTTAGTTTTGTTTTTGGAGTTTTAGACTTCTTAGTTTACTACAACATTAGTACTTCTTCTGAATTTCACAGGTTTCATGTTCCAGATTTTGTTGCGCCTCAGGCATAAATTCATTGTTGCCACCGAATGAACACAATTTATCGTCACAATCACAACTGAATAGCAAAATCAATTGTATCTAATCAGCTGGCGGAAGTCAGAAGTTTTATGCACTAATGGTCAACAAACGCAGAAAAGCCTCTCAAGTCTGGCTAAAATTCAAACAGCTGATATTTTATAAATTTGCTGCCCTGTGAAACTGCGGAAAACCAGCTGATTCTGAACACATAAAAAACTTCAAAATGTACAAAAAAATTGAGATATAAAAATCCATTAGGACACACACACACACTTCAATAGCAGCAGTAGCAGCAAAAAAACACAACTGCACTTACTGCTGACCTGCACACAAGTCGAACAAAAATGACTCAAAGTAAACTGACAAGTGAACGCGAAAAAAGACAACGCGCTTTCAACTACAAAATAGTCAACCTAGCCGCAGAACACAACTGTGAAGTTTCGCTTGTTTCGATCAGCCCGAAAACTTTTTCAGTGTCGCAGGTCTATCTGTACGAATGGAACAGACACACAGCGCAACAAATCATATTATGTCAAAATTCGGACGAGAAATTTTTTTAACAACCACAATATAATAGGACTGATAAAACTACGAAATTCCGGTTTTCAACAATAATTCAAACCTTGCAACATTTATTAGCTGGGTCATACTAGTTCCGCCAATGAACGCGTCATGTTCAAGTGCAGCCATCAGTCAATCACTTTCAACGGAACATCTGTTGCACAATGTATATCCGCAAGCAACTGTTTCACACGACACGGCGACACGCGCAACTAAACAAACCATTTAGTTTAAAAGATGCCTTTCGAAAGAACTGGAGAGACGCTTTTTTCAACAAAACCACGAAAAAAAACACAGATTTCTGCATTGGACAGTTTTTTTGCGTGGTTTTACACAATAAACCCTGTTCTGCTCATAAAGGCTGACAAAAGGGAATTCGACAATAAAACATTTTGAATTGAATTGAGTGTGTCCCTGAACTTTTTCGCCCCATTATTGTCTAATTCAACTGCAGGGTTTTCAGTTTTTTAGAAAGAGTTAAAGAAGTCGTTCAAACAAGTTTCAAAACAAAATTGGCTTCAAGAAACACCTGTCACTCAAGGTAAGGAAGCCTAATAAAATTAACATCTCCATTTTTCCTAAAATTACAAGGTCAACGTCTCCAAAAAACAGGAACAGGAACAACACATCAAAAATCATTTCAAAATCCAATAATTCAACCGAAAACAAGAATTTTTTTAAAGATTGACCAAATTGACAATGACCAAACAGAGACAAAAAAACAGACAATCCAAAAAATCAATCAAAGCACTCATGAAAATCCAAAAACAGCTCTAGATACTCCATTTTCCACGTCTGTTTGCCAAGTCAGTAGAGAAATTCTCCATTCCCAAGCCATAAAAAGGCGAAAAGAACGCAAATACATGCAAAAACAACCAACCAATCAGCGCTGCAGTCTGTAATTACACAGCAGGTGCAACATTCAAAATATATGCGTGTTGCTTATTCATTAGCGATATTGTTGTTCATAATATTATTTGCAGAGGTGTACCAATAACATTCTAGTAGTGGTGGAATGTCTCTTAGCTTTGGAAACAATTGTGTTTGCACACAGACCATGTCTTCAGCGCCGTAACGTACTGGTACATATTGTGTTTCGTGGGCTTTGTTTCGATTTTCTAATCATTGTTTCGAGTACCAAAACAACAACATCTAAATTCACTATTCAGCTAAACTAACTGAAAAAGCTGTTTGTGCAGACGAATATTAGTAAGGGTAAATAGTCTGAGAGATGTGAGATGACTAACAAGTAGTTCAAAATTTCCATTCAAGTACGCTTGAAACCATCAAGTACTAACACACACACACACCTACCATGGCACAATTCATATTTTCAAACACCACCAGCTGTGAACACAATTAACATTCGTTAAAACATAACCCCGTTAACAACTGAAACCAACGCAACCGCATAACAACCTCTCATGCTGGTAAAACCAATCGCAATCACAAAGTCATCGGTTCACACAGCAACCAATCGGCTAGCTGCATACTTTTTGACCCACCATTTCAACAGCATTCAAACTCATAAAAAGCTAGACCACCCACCGCCACCCGGATGCTTTATGTTTAGCTTCTCGGCAAAAGCAAGAGAAAAGGCGATTTACCTGCTACATGCTAACGCGACAAAATATTACCATAGGGCAAGGAAGGGTCAGTTAGCTGAGCGCCCATCTACCACTCAGCCCCACGGTGTAAACGCAAGCATTAACGTGTCCTGTGTTTAAGCACAATAATCTCATATCTATTTCATGACACGGTTCACTGCGTTCAACATTTGGCCCCTATTCTGCCGATTATCGAATGCACAAAACACGTACCCTTGAACAGCCAAAAACAGAACAACAGAAACGTCAGCTAAACCGTTGCCAGGCTGCATTTTGAGCATGGAACCGCAAATGGAATGCTAAAAAATTTGCAATCTGCGCGACACACGGTTTGAAAAGCCACTGATGTTGTTTCGTCGGAACGAAACAATACAATTCAGTACTAATTAGCGCGAAATGTTACATCTTGCATGTACCCAGTATGACACTACTCAGAGAGAGAAATCGACGAAATATTAATTGGCGCGTGAAAACAGTCATCCGAATGAATACATTCGTGCGACCATTCCTAATCCAGCCAACAGCAATCATTCAAATCACTCAAATCAACCAACCAACCAATCAACAACACCGCACGAGAACACAGCCGACCAATGAACGAACACACCCTGCGAGCACCAAAAAAAAACACCGACCCGAGATCAGTTCCATCGATCTCGACCAGTGTACGCGCTTGTGTCGCCGCATGACGACGTTGATCAGCGGCGGCGGCGGCGGCTCCGGCACGGGCGCCGGCGGGGCGACGTAGGTCTTCTGCGCGCTAAACGCCAGCGGTCGCCTGTAGACGTGCATCTTGACGTCCGAAGGCGTGTAGTAGCGCACCTGGTGACGCGTGATCAGTTGCGCGTCCGAGCGTTGTTCGGCGTTCGGAGCAACACCGGGAGCCGCTCTTGCGAGCACGCTCGACTCTGAATGCGTTGCGAGCTCGTCGTGATGGTGGTACGGCAGGCGACGATGGTGGAAGTGAGACATGTTTGATGGGTTTTTTTTTAATTGAGTTTAATTTGTTCGCAACTGATAAATAGTATGTTTATCGTCTATAACGACGAAGAATCACAAAGAATTGTGCTTCTCGGTCGAAAGTGTCGTTGAATTCGGAGGTAAATATTGGTGAGAATTGAACATTTTGCAAGAATTCGGAACAGCGCATAATAATGAGATTACATAATACTTTTTGTTCGCTTCACTGAAACATTGGGGTAAAATGAATTTTTTAAGAAAACAAATCAAAAACAATGAATCATTGAACAACGACTCATCAAAGCAAAATCAAAAAGATACACCGGAAAATATCTTCGACATGTGCGCGATTAAAAAACTGTGAGTTTGAAAACCAAAACGATAACTTCAACCACCTGAACGACCTCTAAAGTCTTTAGCTGCAGATTATTCACCAAGCCTTTTAAAACAACTAAAAAAAACAACCAGTATAAGATCACCAGATGTGCTTCAACTCTTCAACTCTCCACAAATATTGAACTCCAAATCCGCAGATGAACAGAACAAAACGCACTATTAGCAAACACCAACTGTGGACCGAATTCTACTAGTGGCGGATTTCAATAAAACTTTCGAGCAGCGACCGAAAAGAAAACGCTGAGATTCGCTATGACATTATACTATTTCACATCGCCACAAGCCAGAGATTATCGTCTTTATCTGAGATTACTTCTGTTTTTTTAATTCTCCTGGCCTGGTAGCTAGTTGAGGAGAGCTGTTGTCACAAGAAAAAAACACAAACCATACAATTGAAAAGTCAGATTTTCAGGACTTCTAGCATTAAACTAAGGGCGCTGTTACAAGTCGGTGGTAGGAACGGACCGGACCGTCTTCCACTGACTGCGCAGCACTCTTAATGGAGTCGCTTCTTGAAGCACTTTGTGTTGATGTGATGATTTGATGACACATAAAAGCCCACTAACCTTCTTCCTAACCACAACACAGCCGATATTTTCAGCGCGGTGTTTGTGTTGACGTTTTGCGCAACCTTTTTCTTTGACGAAATTAAAAAAGAACACAACAGCGAAAATGTCACAAGAGGACCGCCTTTTACTCGCGCTGCGGTGGAACTTCGGGCGTGAAAAACGTGAATGAATGCGATTTTTACATCCCTGTTTACATTTTCGTGAAGTTTGATGTTTTTAAGAGCGTATAAAAGCTAAACACGATACATTATTTCCACTGGTGAAGAAACATAAAACTTTTGGAAAAAGTCTTGTACAAAGAAAAAATGCATTATCATATCTTAATTCTGCCATTTTTCAATAAGAAAGGTTTCAGAATAAATAAAATGTGCAAATGTGAATGTGCAGAACTAATGGTCGAAGAATAGTAAAGTGCAAGGTTGGAAAACCTTTGCATTCAACCACGAAATTAAATTCAGAAAAGATTCAATCCGAAAAAAACGGAAGCAGAACCAGGAACAGTAAAATAATCATTCAATTTAGCGAGCCCGGAAAAAAACCAAAAAGATACACCTTTTGCGTGCCAAATGAAAATGGAAGCAAAGGAAATACTAAATAGACAAACAATCATTTGTGTACCACACGGATTATAAGAAACAAAATACCATTCAAACAAATTTAACAATCAAGCATCTGACACATGCACAACAAACGGAACTACCCCAACCCGAGCAAGGCTGAACAAACATAAAAGTAAACAAAAGGCAGACACAATAAGAAAGAATTGACGATGTGTGTTCCAATTCCAAAAGAAACATCTTTACCGGATCTTATCCGCAATAAAAAAGGGCTGAAAAGCATCGGTCTCGGAAAAGAAATTGAGCATCTATCCATCCAGAACGGATTCTTCTACTTAATACAGAATGAAATCCAATGAAATTTCTTCTCCAGTCTAGGATAGTGTTCAGATGATACACCACAACCAATACTAATTTCATCAGTTCTTTGTCAAATCGACTTTTGGGTCAGTTGACTGAAAGGACTACTTATTCTTATTTCTTGACCAAAGTATTTTTCACTTTTTTCATATTTTCCATTAGTGGAAGTGGAAATTGATAAACGAAGTAAAAATGAAAACCTTCTCTCAAGTAACTCTGACAATTGCAAGCAGCATCTCTGGTCTGCTTGTCTAGAAAATGTGATATGTCGTTAAAATATGATATCAAAACACATTTTTCTTAACTGAACAACATTTTCAAAATTGCAAGAAACTCTAATTCTCGATTTCATTGAAAACATTCGATTAGATAAAAATCTAAAATTGAGAAGAAAAATTCTGATTATCTCATGATACATGTACAATCATGAAACAGAGCTTGTCTAAGCTAGATTGTATCAAAATTCAGCTTCTTATAAAGCTTCAGGAAAAGAAAATCACACACAGAATTTCCCCAGGGTAAACTCCCTAGAGACAAACAGAAGATGATTTGTGCCAAGAGCGTCACCGTTGCGCTGCAAGCAGCAAATAATAGAAAGCTGAAAATATAGTATTCCAATAATTTGTGATTTTTGGCAATTCTATTTTCAAAATAAAAGAGCGAGAAAAAACGACGATAAAATTCAGAAAACTCAAAACCACTCAGTAATAATGATCGATTACCCAGGTGATCTTGAACAGTCCAATATAATCGGCAAAACATGCAGCAGTACAAAAAAAAAGAAAAAGTCATAAAATCGAAAAACAAAACCAAAAAAACCAAGGAAAAAATCTACAAATAAACATCAATGAAAAGCGTCGCGAAACGAAACAGGAGAGGTCGAATCCCTCTGCAAAAGCACACAACCTCCACTTAGAGAACACCGAGAAATCACAAAATTTTCATCGGAATAGAGCGAAAACGACCGGAAAATTTACCCGCCTCCCGATACATGTAACAAACGGAGGAGGGGGAAAGTGGAGTATAGGGAGACGAAACAGAGGGCCGCAGCTAAATGGCCGAATATAGTAGAGAGAAATATATGAATTTATATGATTTTGCAAAATCATGCAAAATGCTCCCAGCGGCCTATTGAGTGAGGGCTGCGCGATTCCTGTGACCTTATTGACGGTCACACATGCAGCAGCATGCTTCTGCATTTTTATTTTCGATTATGCGTTTTTTTCTGGAGACAGCCGCCCAATTTTCATGAGGGAGGCGGGTGGGTGATGCGGTGGTCGCTGCTCGAAAATGGAGACGAAACAAAACAAATAAATAACGAAAAAATGATGAATTACACAGTGATCATGCGTCTATTTCATGTTTCGTCGTGCGGTAGCATCTCGCACAACACATATACTTGCGATTGCAAAATTTTCGGAAATTTATGTTTATATTTTCACTGATTTATATTTTTCTCTTCTATATTATAGTTTTTTTCAGCGATTTTCCACGTATTGTTGCGATGGATAGTTTTGGTAGCAACATGTTTGTGATAAATTGATGCAATTTCATTCAATGCTACAACAATGGACACCACCAACAATCTAGCAAAGTAAAAAAGCGTTGAAAAGGAAAGTTTTTTAGGGGTGGGAAGGTATTCACGTTAGCAATTTGCTAGACAGGAATTCAAGTTTTGTTCCGATCCGTCGATACACAACGAAAATCACGATTTTTCCATTAGCAATACGGGCATTTTGAAAGGCTGGAGAATAATAGAACGACAGATCAATACTTTTCAAGAAAACTACGGACATTCACACAGACACACACACATTCATGAGAGGGTTCAAAATCAAATAACCCAGTTTCAAACACTAAACATGCACATGGCTCACAAACATCTCGTTTCAGAACACAAAACAGTTGACCAAACTGTTAAAAAATTTAACACAACAGAGCTGATGAAAATACAACCGACCAACAGTTGCATTACCAACCTACTCTTTTATTATCAGCAAAATAAATAAAATATATTTCAGTGCGAAATTTGAATTCGTTATTGGATTAGACCGGTGAGTTGGACTAATGAAATTATCTATCAAACACGAATGATGATAATAATAACAGTAAAATATGGCAAAATTGCTGTGAAATTTATGTGTGAATTTCGATGTCACAGGCAAGTGTAGCACACCAAAATATGAAATGAAAATCATTCCATTTTATTTCCATTGATTGGTTGATAATACAACTCATTCATGCACACTGACGAGACCCAATACTCCCAGAAAATAGCGACTATAGACGTAAAAACATTCATAAATCATTCAATATCGTCAACTAAAACCGATACACTAAGTTGACCGGTTATAATTGGTTCTCATAGAATCTACAATAACACACACACGGTAGAATCAGAATTTGAAATTGTTATTGTAAAATTTTACACCATCACACATTACAATATTCAACGCCAATTTTCGCACACAGTTTTCAGAGAAAAGTCGCACTAGCTGCATGCGTTCTGAATAAGAACGCGCTAGCTACAGAGCCAAAGTTCCAGTAATTCGTATTCCAAGTCGAAATCATAAAAAGTTTTTCGCACAAAAACCAGAAAATCAAAACCCGAACACGCCGTCACGCCTTCGAAGGTGGCCGAAAGAAACAGTTGCTCACGAGTATCCGGGCGGCAATGAACAAGAACAACAACAACACAACAACAGAACCAACTCATCAACGGAAAAAAACTAAACTCCACAAAAAAAACTAAAAAAAAACACATCCACCAACCAGTGAGATCCGTAAGACCGGGCGAGTCCAGATCAATCGCAATCTGCGGCAGCTCGCTCGCGCCAACCGCAGCCAGCGCACGCTCGTCTCGATCGATTTGCGGCTCTGAATCGCCGGCCAACTCAATTCGAACGACGAGATTTTCGTCGGCCGCCGATTCACTGGCGATCACCGTCGGTGGCGGTGGGACGGTGCACTCGACCGTTGCGGCATTCAGAGAGTGCGACGGTTGCTTCAGTGGCTGCGCGACCAGCCGCTGCTGTTCGAAGTCCACCGCTGTGTCGCTGCTGCGCTCGTCTGGAAAAGAAACGTGATCATTGGAGGAATGGTGGTTGAAAGATTTGGTGGCAAAACGTTCATCAGTTTTTCTGCTGCATTTTCATCGGAGTTTGAATGAAAAGTTCGCTTTTAAGGGCTATTTGGGGAATACTGACGAGAGAAGAGATGCGGACACTTTGTTCAGTTGCATGATCCTGATAAGAACGAATGATAAAACGAACAAAGAAAACATTATGAACTGAAAACAGCAGTGTCGGACAGTATACAAAGAGAAATACCAAAAAGCAAAACTGCGAAAAGAACCAAATCGAAATAAAATCAAAAAGGTATTTAAGATTAAAAGAGGATCAGTGGGATTAAGAGAGTATTCCTTTGAAATGTCATTTCTTTCAATTGTCAAAGCGTTCTCATCGCTGGGTCACTCGTTTATCAGGTTGTCAGACTAAACTCGATACTTTTCAGAAATCTAATTGAATCGGCTCGTAGAAATCGCCAGCAAAAACAACATTTATCCAACAAATCTCAGCAAAAGAAACGCGTTTCCATCCGTTTGACACAGCGCGCGCCCACACCGTCCACCCGGACGCCACACAGTGATCCAGTCAAACCTGCGGCGAATCGCACCGGACTATCGACACGCGACGGCAACAGTAGCGTCGGAAAGCTGAGCGACCGCTTCCGTCGGCAGACACACGGCCCGCACGCGCAGACGCACACGAGGCACGGTCGACAGCGGCCGCAGCGTCGAAGCAGCACGCGGCTTCCGTTCGTGCTACGGCCGAGCCACTCGCGAAGGATGGTCGTCCTTGGAGTGGTGCGCGGCGACGACGTCGGCGGCGCGGCGGTGCTCGTGCTTGCGGTCGGATGCAGCCGATGATGGAAGCTTGGCGTCGACGAGTCGAACATTCACGCCCGGTGCGAGTGTGTTTGTGTGTTTGTTTGGTTTTAGTTGACCGGCAATGGAGCTTCGTTCACATGGAGTGGCCAGTCGAAGGGCACTGATACGTTCGCTCACGGAGTGGTCAAGTGAAGCGGACTGGACGTTGGTTCATGGAGTCAAAGGGGAGGTGACATTCTCATTCAGTCGAGTGTGACTGGAGCTTGGAATTCCGTTAGTGCAGATTGGTGGATGGATTGCCCTTGGTTCAGGTGTTGGAGTTATTTCGAAGACTTTAGGAAATATAGACGAACACGAACGGCGACGACTAACATGTCATGCCACCTGATTTGAAGTTTTTATGTTCCGAGTTTTTTTAGCAAACCATATGATCGATGCAGTCATGTTTGAATTTCGTAATTAAAATTAATTCACAGTTACAGTCTGGGTGAATGTGTTCGAAAAATGTTCAAATCAATAAAATTCCAGTGGAGTTTCCAGCGTATTTTCTGTTATCTGTGAAACACAGAGAAAAGTCAACATCCAACGTCGAACAATCACAAAACAGATAAAAAAATCAACAAAATTGTCGCGTCCATGGCGTAGCGGTAGAACTTCGGCCTACAGTTCTGTAGGTACCAGGTTCGAACCTCGCTGTGGACAAGACATACTCGTGGAAAATTAGAGTGACCAATGAACATCTAATGGTCTATTCCCTCCTGAGCCGAGGGTAAAATTGGGCTCGGGGCAGTATTGCCCGTCTCCGCCGGAGTTTGGTACCTTCGGGTTTCCGGAACCGGCGCGCGTACAAATAAATTTATTTAAAAAATAAAAGCGCAGAAATATTTTTTGCGGTCTCTATTCCACTATAAAATATGAATAAAAGTGTTATTTCGGTGCATCTGACGTTTATTCCCCTGAACTGATGTACCAGGCAAAACCAAAAACCAAACTAATCAAAACAACTTGAACCGACTGAATAAAAAAAAACAAAAAAGCAAGTGACGTTGGTATGGGCGCACATCGAATACAAATAGAAAACCTCCAGATTCCGCGCGTTTATAGCAAGAAAAAAGAGCGGACAGCAGACCTCCATTTTTAAACGGCCATTACAAAGCGAAGCTTTGGATTCAACTGTAAAATATGAACGTCCAGTGCAGTCATTCCAGTGCATGGTGATTGACTGAGGTCCAACCAATCAGCAAGCTACTAAAACAAAATAACGCTAAACTCAACAATAAAGTTCAATCTGAAGGCAGTGCACTGAGTTATGGACAATATTGCACAGCAACAAACAACAAACACACAGGCACAGACACACGCAGCCCGTGCGTCAATGTGTGCCTGTGAAATATTACTGTGTTACAGACAACAGAGTCCGAGTGCACTGTTTTCCGACAGGGACTTTAGCAGGAAAGAAAATTAATCGGAACATAAATTTGCCCGTTTTCCGAGAGCGCTTTTCAGTTTTCCGAATTTGCACGCCACCCAAACAAAGAGGTGCGTTTTGGTTTTACCAGTCTAGCAACATTTAAGTGTTCAATAGCAGAAGTGAACCTCCAGTCGGAAAAGTAGACAGAAACAATTTGTGATTGACCTCCGAGCAAATATAAAAAATGTAATTAGTCGCTCAAAAAAAGCTACTTGCTAACACGAATGAAGATGACAAGCTAAGAGCTGTTGCTAATTTTAGCAGACCAAAAAAAACGGAACCTAGACGCATGAAAAACCCATTCCAGCCGACTGTCCAGTGTCATTAATCAATTGAGAAGGAAAAAAATTGCCTTCCGACTAATCCACCTGCTAATTTGTCAGAAAAGGGTGCAACAGCTGTGACAAAATGACAAAAAAACTCTCGACGCGGTTTCACTGTAACTTTTTTAAAGAGAAAAAATTGCAAATCTGCAATCGAACTGCAAATCATAGGCAATCCTACAGCTGCAGCTGCTGCTCCTTTTTTGGTGCAGCCAGCTCGATGAAGCCAATCAGCAAGCCAAAAATTTTTTTAAATGCCAGAATAAACAAATTGTATTTGTTCTACGGTCTGACTGTAAGTTTTCGCGCTGTCAGTTTTTTATTTTTTTTCAGCTTTACATTTTTCCGTGATCATCAGGAACGGAAAGCAACAAAAAGCCCATCTTTCAGGCAGGAATGCTCGAAGAGGAAAAGACGAATAGCACTTTAGCTAGAAATTTAGGTGCTTAGCAACATTTTCGCCACCCTCAAGCAAAAAGCTAGCAACTAGCTTGGCCGACTAGCTAAAAAAGACAGTCTCGGCCAAACTAGTTCAAAATTTTCCTGTTGGAACGAAGAAAAACGGTAAAACATGGTGACATGCGGATACGACACATTTTTTTCGGTCTCAGGAAACGGCGAGTGTGTGTGTTTGTGGATTTGCACATCTTTTTTCTCCGTAGTTCGTTCATGACGAAAGCACAGGAGCGACACGCGCTACATTGTGCGCATGTATGAGGGCACACACACAGGCGAAATGTTCGTGAAACTGAATTTCTCTTTGATAAGTAACTTTGTTAAGAAAAGGCTGTGTGCCTTGCCAACCTTGCTATGGTGATATGGAGAGAGAGAAATGAAAGCGCATGCAGAAACACACACTGTTTGAACATCATGTATCCGCGCGTGTTGGAAAGGAAAACGAGCTAAATATAAAATTGTGTACCGCGAAAACCACAGGATACACAAGTAAACTAGTAGGTCGGCGCCTCGGTGAAATTCGAAATGTTACGGCAAAAATTCACTGTTCCTTGGCCAACTTTCTTGTTTCAAAAATTCTGCATCTTGCTTTTCGTTGAAACATGAAAAACGAAATTTGAAATATATCGAAGTGGACACGAATCTTTAATTGCAACAGGACCGTGTGGAAACAGGAGCTATATCTGCGCTAATCAAAACAAAACATGGCAAACTGGCTTTGTCATTCTAAAAAAAGATTTTGGACTCCGGAATACGGTGGCCTTTTACCGCATTTCGTCTCTTGACACGATCTTACCAGTGCCAACAGTCTAAGCCATGATGTAAGTTTCACAAAAAAATTCTTAACACGTTTCATGAATTTTCATGCACTCAAAATCTCCTTCCTTGACGATCAAGTATTAGCAAGATCGTGTCGAGACCCAACACGGTATTGATAGATTGCCTAGCTCCAAAAAAACACAGACTTGTTTTTTGCCGTGTATCTCATGATGGATCTCCACAAATAGTAGCGACTTTCTCTGACACGCACAAAAGAACTTCACTGGAGAAAACGTTTTTGCTACTAATTTTGCTACTAAATTAACCACACATACTATAAGATGGACATCTTTGCTACTAAAGTTGCCACTGAACTTAAGTTCTCGTGTTTTTGTAGCAAATTTTAACAGCAAAATTAGCAGCAACCTCTTCTCATAATGATGTAGCGGAGATTATTGCAAGTTTAGTGCATGTTTCTAATCGGGTGGGTGTATTTTTCTTTACCAAACCAGTTTTTTTATACGCCGCCAATAAAACAGAGCACGGGAAAATGATGCCAACTGAAATCTCACAATACGATTCTGAAAAGTCTGAAAAATGGCGCAGCTTGCTGAATGAAAAATGGCGGGTCATGAGCAACCGAACCGACACAATTTTCTGCTCGAGCGTTATTATCGGATTTTTACGTTTTTTCTAGATGATTAAAAGATTCAGAGTATGCTGGGCTCTTCACTCAAAAGTGACCCGTTTACGGGGGACGTGTTGACTGGCTGTAAGGAAAAAAACATAAAAAATCGTCCAATCAGAACAAAATTCGAAGATATTTTACGAGATTGGATTTCAAGATATCACGAATGGTTTCATAATGTCATTTCTCTCAAAACTTCTCAGACAAAGCTGGCTGTGAATCTGGAAGAAACAAATCTGAATGCTTTTATTTGACAAATCAAAACAAAAATATGTTCAGGGACAGGGTATTTGGTTTGTGTGCAAAAAGTCAGTTTAGCACCGAAAACTTGGATGGAAAAAAGTCCGAAACTCCAAATCGCTCCACAAAAATGTTGCGCACCAGTACCACTCCGCAAATAATGCTATTTCCTTCCCTCCGAGTTATAGCAAGAAAAACATAGAATTCCATGACTCGGTGCCTTGTTGAAGAAAACCGTTTACAGACAAAAAAAGGAAGCAATAAAAAATCCGCAAGACTGCGATAAAAACTGCTGAGAATTGCCAGCAAAGAATGACAGAATGTATAAAGAAAAAAAACGCAAGTGCAATAACATAAATCGTTTTTTATTTCACAATTTACGTCGCGATCAGTTGATTGGTTGGTATATGCTGGCTCGCTGGCAGGACCATTCAGTCAAAAGCTTCAAGTTGGACTCGACAAAAAAAACAGAACTCAGAAACAAAAAACAGGAATATTTAAAATACAGGGTGTCCCAGCTAGATGTACAACATTTGTTTTTGTAATTTCGCGTGCGTGCATTGCCCAATTTTTAAATTTTTTTCAGCGTTTGTAGTAAAGGCTTCGGGAATTTGTTTGACACTAAAAACGTTCCAATACGTTGAATATAACCTGACTTATAAGCATTTGAAAAATACACAATTTTTCAATTGTCTCCCGCACCGGTGCGCGATTGGCTGGACACTCAGTTTGACCAGCGCTGGGACAGCCGCGGTGGGCCAATTGTCTGGCCTGCATGTTCTCCTGACATCACAGCGTGCGACTACTGGCTCTGGGGCGCTGTGAAGCACCGTGTTGATGAGACCCACCCAGCATCCATCGATGAGCTGATTGTGGACATCGGTGAAACTGTGGGTGAAATCAGCGACGAAGAGCGCCTGTCAGGTGTTTTGGACTTTGACAGACAAATGATAAACTGATTGAAAGAGAGTGCCAGCACATTGAGCACAATTAGACGGTTGATATTTTGAGTATGTGAGTGTTTGATTAGCCTTTTCTGCTCTCCGCTCGTTCATTTTTTGTGAAAATGAGGTTTTTTTTAAAACTGCCATAACTTGTGCCATGTTTGCTGAAACATAAAAATTCTGGTGCCAAACAAATTCCCGAAGTCTTTTTTACAAATGTTGAAAAAATTATGAACATAGGTCAACGCACGCGCGTATACTTAAAAAAACAAATGTTGTACATCTAGCTGGGACACCCTGTAGTTTCAAAACCTGAACAACGAATGTTCAGTTCGGAAACGCAAGAACAATTCCGAATGATTAGAACAGGTTATTTGAGAAAAGAATCTTCAGTAAAACTGAAAGTATCCCAATAAACTGCGCGAAACTTCTGGAAATCATTATGAAAAGGTCGCGTAAATGGAATAAACAGTAGAGAGAGAAACATGATACTCGCAGAAAACCAGACAAAATCGCAGAAACTCACTCACGTGTGCCGGGACTGAAGCAACGTAAAATAATCAGCATATCACTACTCGGATAGTGACAACGGGAAACTATAGAAGCTTTTGAAAATTAATAAAAGATAAAAGCAAAGTCAAGCACCACAAGCAAACGAGACAGACAGAAAAAAAAACACTGTCACAAAGCAGCTTCACAACACACCCCAGATTATTGTAACATAATACTAGCGTTTCTTGGATTAAAATTTTTTCCATAGTGCCTTCACTTCTCATGAATGGAGTGGCTTGCGTGGCTAGTCCACAAACGAGGCATGTCAAAGTCACGGACCGGGACCACGGAGTACAACACCTACCGTATCTGGTCGACTCTCCACACGATCTTACCTGTTTGTCAAGGTAATCAAAAAAGGCAGTCGATCTTTACAACAACTTTTTCTCAACTCCCTCTGACAGTACCAGTTTTCACATCGGTCAATTTGCAGCAAACAGATCGTGTCGAGACTCAGATACGGTAGAAATCGTAATTCCGCGAGGTTTTAATGCGCCCGTTTTTATTCATAACCCACTCAGGGGAAACGGGCTTTACAACACGTTTTCCAGAGTATACTGAGACAAAGCTGTGATCATGTTCAAGAACATAGTCTCAACGACTGAAATACACTCACATTTAAAATTTCAAGTTTCAGTTTTCCAGTTTTTTTAGAGTGGTGGTGAGTCAAGATTTTATCTCCCAATTTTTCAGTTGTGTGTTCAAAAAATCTCATCTAACAATTGCCTAAACCTGGTTTTCGTTATGCCAATCAGCCAGCCAAGCACTACGTCAAAATGCGTGATTTCGAATAAAAACGCTACTCACATCAGCAATACGGGTCGAAAAGCAGATTCAGTGGCTGTGCCCTTCGCTCAAAAAGTGACTCATGCGACGAAACAGCCGGTCGTTATATCATGAGCGGTTTGTGGCTTATGTGCTCCATGAAAGGCTGGTAATTAGCAGATTTCTTTCACCCACCTATTTCGTCCCAATAACCCACCCACCACTACCACACACATATACACACACAAGACGATTTTTTTCACAGATTGAAGCGAGTTTGATATTTGCTGAGTTAACTGGAGAGACCGCTTTGAATTCTGAGTGACAACAGTGGGAAGCTCTCTGTTTTGTTACTCACGCCTCCATGAATAGAGAATGAACTGATATGAACAAGAAGCGGAATGAAAAATGGGCGTTTATTTTGATTCAACATTTCTGAAAACGAGAACAGTGAAAAGGCGAAACAACACACAAATAACAGAATAAAAAGTTTATAAACAAAAAGTAACAAGAAAACATGCCGTGACCCTAAAAAACCTACAAACCAAAAAAGCTCAAAAATAAATCCCTCCGACCAACCATTCACAGTTGCATTATCATCGGTCTTTAATCGTTTTGAATCCGAACGCTGGAAATGGAACTCGACACCAGCGGCGGTGGGTTTGATTGAGTGCTGAAAATGAACGTTTTTTCACGTTTTTTATCGCCATATTACAAAAACCATGCACACCGAGAAATCGCCCGCATTTCCACCGGCCATAAACTGTCTCTCTCGCTCCCTAGGGATGGAATGAACGGAGATTTGTAGAAAACGATACGCGCAGGATGTCTGTTTTTTGGATTATGAAAAGTGATGCGCTTTCGAGATTACTACCGAGCAAAATTCCAGTATTGATCGTCACCACCAAATGCCAATGTCGGCTTGTGAATGACGAACTTTTTTCCTTTTTTCTTTTTTTCTCCTTTTTTTCCCTTTTTTTTTTTTTTTTTTTTTATTTCGTCATTTATAATTTCTCCCCCTCCTCGCTTGTTATTTGACCACAAATGTTGGTGAAAACGCTGCTTTATGATTGAAGATGCCAAAATCGATTTAGACTGTGTCAATTGACGCAAAAAATTGCAATTAACGCAAAAAAAAATTAGTTTGAATGACGAATGGGTGATTACATAATCAAACCAAAGGTCCATTATACCATGTAGTTTTTTTGTTTTTGATTTATTTTTCTTTGCTTCGCACCAGTGATTTTACACTTGTGACTTTTTGAACATGCATAGTAGAAAAAGTGTGTTCCATTGATTCCGAGACCCTCCGAAAAGAAGGCAGTTCTGAATTCTAGCCAGGGTCTAGGCCTGGGCGCGATGGGGCAAGGACACTCGCTCACAGACACGCTCAGCCTCCAACCACCCGTGTGAAACCAACCAAAGATTCAAGAAAAGGGGTGAACAAATTGCCCAAAAAACACTCTTTACCAAAAAACAAAAAAAAACCGAACATTTTCCTCAAAATTCGCGGACGTCTGTCTGCTGCCGGAGGCGCTACGCCGCTGCTGTTGACTCCGACGAAGTCTCGCCGAGCCCGAGGACGACGGCGTACGCTGGATCGCCGGCGAAGCGCGCTCGCCCTTGCTTTTGAACTCGATCACCGCGTCGCCCGGCACGTCCGCGAAATGCGGCATTTCGGTCAGCGACGTTTGACTGCCGCTCGTCGGATTGCCGACGATGGACGCTGTTTGATCGGTGCCACGCCTCGGATTGCTGGCGTTTTCTGGCGAAAGGGTGTCCGACCTTGAATTCGTGTTTTGTTCTGCAGCAAGGTTGTCCGACCTTGCATCGTCGACCGAGTGTTTCATCGCTTCGAGGAACGACGGTGGCCGTTGCGAGTGCCGGATGGTGCCGTTCGGCTGGAATTATTTGCTGGCGTTTGTTTTAGCAAGTGACTGATTGGCTGCTTTTGAACTGGATTAGCAGAAATGGAATAATTTCCAACGGGAAGCAAGCCGACCGGCCGTGTTTCTGAAATAAAAACTGTGCGCTTATTGGTCAATTGCGAAACAAGGAATTCGTAGTTAAAATCACAACGCAATTCCTTGTCAAATTCGTGTCATGAATACTTTTCATTCAACTCCAAAATACCAAATGAGAAAAAAATTTTTAAGACGAAACCCCAACCGACCCCAAAGTCCGTCTCCGCCACCGGCGTACTGCTGCGCTGCTTCATTCGGCTCGTCCACGGTTCATCGAGTTTCAGCGTCCAATCGCCGATCGCAAACCGGCGATCTTGCTCCTTCGACGCTCGCGCGTCCGCATTCGTAGGAATCGCGTCCTTGAACGGCAGTACGCGACGACGAAACTGGACAGTTGACGACGATGACAATGAAGAATGGCCGCCATTTTTACCAGTTTCTGTGTTGCCATTGGTGGCAATTGGCGTCACTAAATGACATCGGTCGAGAGTGTCAGTTGATTCGACAGAGATGCACGTTTGGTGGTGTTCGGACGTTGGAATATCGACTGGTGGTGGCGCTGAAAAGTTCAGTTTTGATTGATTGATTGACTGATTGCTCGACCCTCGACCAATGATTGACTGATTGGTCGGCCAAATTTTGGTGCTATCAATCAGTGAGGCGAATGATTTTTGAATGTGGTGTCCTCAGGCCGTGGCAGTAAAAAATGTGCGACGCAGCAACTATTGTGGACTTGTTTGTTCAACTGCCCTCAGACTTGTTCATGACTATTTCAAAAAAAACGCAATTCAAAAAACCACTGGCTACCATTTTGTTGCTGCTGCTGCGCAGCTCCACCGATCTCCCCTGGAATGGACGGACAGTGATAGCTGGACAGTGAAATCGATGAGTCCATCGATCGATTGACCGGCTGCCCGGAAGAGCCGGAAATTGACGGTGACAACTGAATCAGTGGCGGCATTTTCGCCGCGGGAACATTCAGGTGGGGTACCACGGCGGCCGCTCGAGCCGCTTGCGGTGGCTCGAACTTTGTCGTCAGCTCGGTGACTCGTTTCAGGTTTGCTAGATGGTGGAACTCCTGCGGGCGCGGCACGACGGAAGTCGCCGAGTGATAGTGAGCGGGGGCGGCTGGAATTTTTGGAATGGCAAAGGTCATCAGTTGATGGTGATCGAGCGATATTTGAAGGCTATACTTCAAGTAGCGAGGACTGGAGAACACACAACGAAGATTACAGAGAAAAGAATCACATTATATAGCAGAATCACACATAATTACAGCTAGTAAATTACGATAATCGCCCATCATCAACTCCATCCCCCCCTACTCTCGCGTGGGAACGGCATTAGATCGTGGTGCCCTCAGCTGTAAACCCTGCTAAACCGCCGGAGCTTCGTAGTTTTGGGTTTCGTGAACCGGTGTGAAAGCTAGAAATAACTGACAGACAGACAAACACGTCACCGTGAGTGGAAGTGGAAGCATCACAGTTTAATAACCGGATTTGACAAGTTGGATCAGAACACGGTGATGCTCAAGTCACAAACAAACACACCCGCACACACCTTCGTTGCCTGTACGTTTTTTTGTGCGACATTCCTGCGCAATAATCGAGTGCAATGTTTTCAGACCGGCACTTTACCAAACTATTCTGCTAAAAGCCACTCTCAAAAAACAATAAAAAAACCCGAAAAAGCCAATCACCATTTTGCTCCGCAGCCGTGCGCATCGCTAAACTGCCTCGCGGCTGCGGACTGCGGTTCATTCTCTGCCAAATGTCTTCCGTGGACAAGGCCACGGCGTCATTGAAACGCTTAGTCTGAAAGAAACTCGAAATGTGAAATGTGCTGCGGTGCCGTGGAGTTGAATCAGCTTCCCCTGAAGCAGTAGAAACAAGTTATTAGCCCGACGGGAAAACTATCCCAAATGGTAAATTTAATTTGATCCATTGCGGTCTTCTTAGACGCCATGATGACCACAAGCGTTCAACAGATCATTGTTTGGCTGTAACACTGAAAGTCGCCTACCAACTCATATCTCGAGTCCACAAACCGCTCAATTCAATAAACAGTCATAACATAGTGACACCCAACGCTGCACCTCAACACCCTCAATCCCACCTGCAGCCACTGATCATAGGTCGGCGGTGCGAACGGTCGCTGACCGTGCCCGTGACCTGCCACTGAGACGTTCGCGGTCGAGTCGGCCGCACTGGCCGGCGGTATCGTGGAGCTGACCACTGACAACGACGGCGACCGCATCACGGCGGGCGGGCGCTCAACGTCGTGGTCGTCGGAATACCCGCCGACGGGCACGGAAAGTGTTTGCGGTTGTTGTTGCTGTTGCGCGTTCAGTGGAGCAGAGTGACCGCCGACAACCGGCGGGACGTTGGACGCGGGACTCTTTGCTGCCCGCGACGGTAAATACGGCGGCGGTTGTTTGCCGGCCATTCGCGCCAGTGCCACATTGTCGACCGACTGCGAGTTCCGCAGACCGCCGGTGAATACCGCAATGGCGTCCGGTCGCGCGGTCGTTCGGGCGCTCACGGTTTGATTCGTGAATTTCTCGTTCATTTGCAGCGGCGGGACCTTTCGCGGTCGCAGTGCGGGCGGCTGCCGACGGGCGCAATCGTGACCGCCCTCCGTCGGCGGTACAGGCACGCGGTAGGCGGAGGCGGAATGCGAGAGCGCCCGTCGCTGCTCGGACATCTCGCGTAATAGTTGGCTGATTCGTGTCGGCTGTCGATAATGGCGATCCAAGGCTGGATGACCATCGTCCTGCTGGTAGATGTCGTAGTCAAAGGCCGACTGTCCATCCGAGTGATAGACGACGGCATGCTCCGAGGCCGGGTGACCTTCGAGCTCGTCGAAATCGGACGACGACGATCGAAGACCGCTGATCTCGCGCATGCTTGAGGCGAATGGTGGAGCGGAGGGAATCGCTGCGTGACGGTGGGTCTGAAAAAGTAAATAAGAAAAGTAGGGAAACCGGTAATTGAGTTTTTTGAAGGGATGTGTTCAACTGGCAAAACATGTAAAAACGACATGAAATAATTCCCGTGGAATTGTAAATCTCAAACCCAGCACGCTGATCTTGACCATAAATAAACGGACGCTTACATTCATTTGGCCTTAACCAATCATCAACACCACAAAAGCGTGTGAAAACGCGGTGTTGTTGAAACCCCTAAAAAAAGTCCATCAGCGCACCATCGAGTAACTCTGCTGATCCACGCTTGCGTCGGACGCGTATCTCGCTCCAGTCTCGGCGTTGCGGTTGTACCGCGGTACGTCCTGGTGTTTGCGGTTATGATGGTGGTGACCCGCGCGCTGTTGCTGCCCGTTCACGGTCGCCGTGCCGTTCTGCCCGCGCAGCCAGTGCGGCGGTCGCTGATGTAAATGCGGTCGATAGTTGACGGTATTACGATCGAACTGGCCCGCATCATTGGTGCTGAGCGCGAATCGCGGGTGATTTATTGACGATGATTTGCTCTTGTTATTATTGTGCGGTATTCGTCGCGGTGGTGGTGGTGGTACACCGGCATTGTCCAGCGGGGCGTGATTGTGGTGGCCTTTGCGTGAGTGGCCCGTTTGGACGGTGCTCGCACCGCTGTTTGACGGGCTCGCGGTCAGCTGACGACCGCCTGCGATGATCATCAGGGATAGGTGGGTGCCGCTGGAAAAAATAGATTTTTTTAATTTGTTGCTAGCCCATCGATTCCTGAAATTCTGGAAAAAGTGAGCGTTGGTCCACCGATGGTTTGGCGTGCGGACCCGTGAATGGTTCCGGCGTGGACCAACGCCCTCGCTACTAGCGGGGGACTTTCTTCAATTTCGAAGGGAGTAAAATGCGAATGCTGCGACGAGTGAAACAACGCAGCAGTAACTATAGACCAGATCTCTGAAGACCTTTGCTACCACACCAAGGATGAAAATAAAAGATCGTCCACAAAACTCAATCAAAACTCACAACAAACAAAAAAGCGAGAAAAACAGCTCAAAACGAAAAAAATTTCTACCATGTTTTTATGACAGAACGTTTCCAACGGCCAAAAACCAAAAAATAAAGGCAAAAAAGCTCTCTACACTTTACAGCTGTAGCGGTTCAAAATTGAACTGGCTAGGAATGGATTAACTTTGATGTGTCCTTCAGATGAAACAAGCATTTATTTGCAATGTTCGAGGAAAATATGTATGTTCCGTAATCCGTTCCGTGATGACTTTTCCAAAACCAGAAAAAAATGTTATCGCAGCGAAAAACAGAAAAATCCGCTTAACCCACTAGCACAAAAGTACACGGTATGAAAAATCAAAAAATCACAGATAGCGTGAAAACCCAGAAAAAAAACTAAACACGAGTCATGAAAAACTGTAATCCCTAAACGGCCAGCACAGAATAGCACATTATTCGGAATAAATTCAGCACAATAAATAGAATCATCCTTTTTTACTCAATCAGTGCGCTAGACACGGAACACAAAGCACGGATCTGAAGAATTCAAAAAAATCGAGTTTTGTGAAAGTTAGTCTGGTACAAAATAGGTTTTTTGCACTGCAGACAGACTGAATAACACTGGCGGGATTGGAATTTTTGAGCACCACCAAATGGGCTAATATCACTTTCAGAGGCCACCCAAAAAGCAATCTGATCCACCCATATCACAAAACTGCAATCGAAATTTTCATTCCAACAAAAAACAACATTGTAGCCGAACAAGCGTGAAACTATGCAATGACCAGTTTAGAAATCTAAGTTCGCTAACCACATCGTAAATTAATGAACCAATCAGCACATTGATTACTAACAATACCAATAAGCGAGTGGCATGACAAGCGGTGAACTGAACAAATCGAACAACTTTTTTTTATCGCACCGGTTCCAGAAATCCTAAAGCGACATTCATAAAGCAGTATTTAGTGACGCGTAGCTGTGTATGCACCTTAAGGTACCAAACTCCGGCGGAACCGGCACACTGGTTATTGCCTAAACTTTTGAGCAAAAAAACTGAAAACCACAAAAATACTCTCAAAAATGCTAGAAAAACCGTAACATGTGACGGTACTAAAAAACATGTTTTACAATTTTAACACTGCTGTCAACACTAATACAGACACCAGTTAGTTATGAAAATGACATTCAGAAAAAACTTTTCATCCCAGAAATGAACAGAAAACAGTACATTCATCACCCGTTGTACATTCCAACGCTGTTTAGTTCGTGCAGAAGAAAAACCTATTCAATACGCTTTTTAGTACGCTACGGTTAGCAAATTGATAGAGCGAGGAGTAGAAAAAGAAGAATACGATTCTGCCTCAAAACGACGGCGAACAAAAAAGTGGCAGTGGTAGTCCATTACGAATATTTAGAGGGCTTCACGTTTTATATGAAAACAAAAAAACCTTGTTCAAAACGAAAAACGCATTTTACGCGTACAATAGAGTAAACAGACATGTCACTCTTACGATGATACTGAACGAGTTTTGAAACGAGCCTCAAGTTTTATTCAATGATTGATGATTGAAAAAGCCTGCACACTATTGTCTCCAAGACCGAACACTCGTTTATAACACCGTAATGTTGCAAAGTCACACACACACACACACACAGACACACAAACACACAGGCATACAAAGACACACATGCGTGAGCCAGTGTGCTTGTTTGTGACCATGCAACATTGATGTCAACCGATGGACCGCCGACAACGACTTTGTCAGAACTTTTTCGGTTTACACAACTTTTTGAAGCAATATTCGACATTAGCGCGCTGATCAGTCGAACTAGTGCGGTGCGGCAAATGATTGCCCAATCAGAGTCCAAGCATAGAATGTCAATTGTCAAAGCAAAAAATCACCGTTTTTTTTCACAAAAGATCGAAGCCAAACTGATTTCCAGAATCAAGGTGTGAAAACATTGTCACAAATTTGCCACTTCACGCCAATCAAAATCAACAACGAAACCAGAAAAACGTGACAAATTTCAAGTGATTGAAAATGACAGAAACAACTTACCAACTTGCGCGGCAAGCAAACGGTGCAAAGCAGGAGAAATGTGGCGAAAAACGTGCACCATACACAACGCAATTTCTACAGTCTGAACTTCAATTGAAGAGAGCAAATCAATGGGTCACACTGATATGCAGCGAAGAAATAGCGAACTCAATTATAGAAAACGACATCACAAAGTAGCCACAGTAAAAAAATCGTTCACTAAAAAAATCCCACACTTAAACAGAAATTTTTGATAATAATATTGGTAACCGCAAAACAAACTGATAAAATTCATCCACACTAAAAATTGTAGAGAGAATTTATGCAAATATTGTGTCTAAACACGCGATAATTCCTGCTTTCAAACAAAAAAACATCTTTTCTAAATAATGCTGATTGGCTGGATCATGATGGAACAACCAATCAGCGCACCTAATTGATAGTTGTAAACAGACAGATAGATAGAAACTTGACTTGGCGCGAAAGTTGAATAAATAGCCCATATAATGTAAGTGAAGAAAAAGCCGCTGATGAAAATGAAAAAGAAGAAAAAAGGTTGCATAGGCAACGTTGAAGAAGGAAAAATGATCAAGAAGGCACGGCACACATTTTTTTCGGCTAATCATGTGCACTAGTTCCGACAGTTTTTTCTCTCTGAAGATTCAGACGAAAATGAAGATGTCAACCAATAAACATTCAACAAATCAACAATCCGAACATAAAAAACTTGGAAAAAATAAAGGGTACTTTTGCCATTCTGATATGTGTGTACTAAAATGAGTGATGTGTTTTTGCGACAAATAAATCAAAATTTATTTTATTTATCAAAAAAAATCAAAATCAAAAAAATCAAAATCAAAATAAATCATCGTAAAAAAAATAGAGAGCAAAAACTGAAATATTGTTCATGAGTTTCCACAACCACACACACACTCAGAAAAATTGTGTTTCTGTTGAATTTTTTGACAGGAACGCAGAAATATTTTTACGTGTTCATCCACTTTCAACTATTCACAATGGTTAAAGGTTACTCTGTCCTTGAGAAATGGTCTGAAAAACGTACACTCCTCTACTGATCACATATCACACCCTTTGTCAGTTATCATCAACGAATTTATTATTACTCAGAAAAATAAAAAAACCTCGGAAAAATTCTCTGAACACAGCTGTCTGTGGTGGTAATAGTGAACACTATGGTTTTCGAGGATTTTTTTCACGACAACACGTGGAATAATCAGTGTTGTTTAATAAAAATGAATAAATATAAAAACCACCGCATTATTTACGAGATGAAACACTTGCTGCTTGTTGCTAAAAACGTATTAAAATTCAAAGAGCAAACATCATTGAGGTTGTGTGCGTTTGTTTGCGATTATCGATCAATAAAAACCAAAGTCAACACATCACACAACAGCCATTCATTCGAAAAACGTGAGAAGAGAATCGAGGCCACTTCGCTGATTTGTGGCATCCTGCTGACACGACCAATTAGCACGCTGATATTCAAGTAGAGCCAATCAGTGAGTCGCATGAAAAACGTGAGTTCGGAACTAAATAATACGCAACCTCTGAATTATCGGAAATCAACGCACACAGAAAAAAATTGCAGACTGAATTTGATTTGATTTTTCACGCAAGCCCACGTGCGTTCTGCTATGAGGCCGCCCCCACAAACTGAATAAATAGTTCAACAAATTTGAAAAATAAAAATGGCTTTTTCAATCAAGTATCAGAAGAAGAATTAGTGTCGTAAAAGTTGGATTTCATCTCATAGTTGAAGTTCACAGCTGGGGTTAAACTGACAAAACAAGACTTCAATCTAACAGCAATCTCCAGTCTGAACAGAAATTCCAAAACAGTACTTTTGACTTAAAAAGAGAATAGAACAACAAAAAACAACAACAATTGTGATATAACAAAGTTTCGCACACTGTTGCAAATTACGTCAAGAGCGCAATTTGAATTCAATAAACCAAAAATGGAGGGATGATTCTTATCATTAAAACTCAACGGAAATAAAGGTCATAACGTTATTCGTGAAATTCTTGCATTAAGTCACCACCCACTGAGATGTTGAATGTGTGAGAACGCAAAAATGGCAGCAAATGATTTGAAAATCGTTTTACGGTTACGCAAAAAGAGGATAAGGATAAAACAGAACTCGGTGTGGGAAACAAAATTTGCGCAACATCAATTCAACAGCCCCAAATAAAGCTGACAGAAACCGATTCAAAAAATGTCGTAAGAAAAAGCTCGAAACATTAACGAAAAACGTTTCTACACTAGAAAAACCAGTCAATACTGTTTGACAGTTACAGTCCCAGTAAGTAGACCGCGCAGATTAGCCAACACTGCAGATACACACAGTGCACAAACACACTGGCACACGTGACATGCCAGATGCCACATTCAAGTCCGTGTATGCAACTGGGTTTGCCCGTCTTAACCTGTTGTTATGCAACATGAAGCGTGAGTTCAACAAAACAGCAAAACATTCAACAACCAAGAAAAAAAATGCAAACTGATATCCTGAAAACTGGAAAGAGGATATCCTCAAAAGATAGCCCGCTTAAGATGCGGTCATTAATCGCCGACAGTGATTATTCACCATTCTTCAATCCGGCGAGGTGAACCGCAGTGCGGTACCACATCGAAGATCGAACGCCTGCTCAACCACCAGCGAATGAAAAACGTTGGAATTGCCGCCCTCGAAAACACCGCACCTGTTCCTGACCGCGTCGACGATGTCCTCATAAGACAGCCCGCTCAAGATGCGGTCGTTGATCGCCAACAGTCGGTCGCCGTCGCGTAAACCGGCGAGATGTGCCGCACTGCGCGGTAGCACATCAAACGCCTGCACCGTCTGTACCGCGTCTTTCGTGTGCCCGCCGCCCGCGCCGGCGCTGCCGCTGGAGTTGCCTGAGATGGAAACACGGTTTCTGATCTGGAGCGACGGTTTCGTTGATGAACAGAGGGCATGATGCCTCGCTAAAAGTGTCGTACGCGGTGCAAAACAGAATAGAAGATGTTCCGAATATTTCAAGTCGAACACTTGTGGAGTCAAACGAAACGCAACAAGTCTGAAAACCGACTGGTGCACACACACTTTCACGATCGTTCTGTGAAAACCAATAATAATCAGCTGGCGTCCTTGATCGAATGTACTCTGTCTCAAACTATTATGTTGCAAACTGACAGACTTTAGTCTTGCAAACAAGGCACAGTTTGAGGAGTGACGATACAGAGACAAAACAAAGCAAACCATCCACTAACCACTATCAGCGTCTGAATCACTGTTTTGCTCAGCGGCATTTCCATCAAATTCTGCACAATGCACCGATTTTATGCGTTTTTCCTGTCGAAACAAAAACAGTGAAAGGTGGAATTTTTGCGAAACAACATCACAAAAAAAGTTCCGGAAGCACATGACAGACCGTGACTAATCAGAAGCACTATTGAAACGTAATTTGAAAAAAACTTAAATTTTTATCACAGTTCACTGATTGGCTGCATAACCCGGTAGCATCATCCTACATGCTCAGCTCAAAATGCACCCAATCAACGCATTGCCTGTCTGATTGAGTGAAATTTCCGATCACATAAAAAGAAAATAACATGGCATTTGGGTCGACTAGTCGGAAAAAAACTGTCCGACACTCACGCAGTATCAGAGACATAAAAAAAACAATGACTAATGCAGCTTTCCAAACAGTCTTGAAACAAGCCAACTGAACATACACCAATAGCCAACTAAACAAGACCAATCAACTGGTTGCCTGTTTGACTGAATGAAAACTAAAAAAAACATCAAAAATGACCAATCCAGAAAGCACAAAACAACACAAAAGACCACATACAATCGTATTGTGGTTGCTGTTGCTGTTTACAGTGGCCGGTGGATAAACCAACACGTGACGCAATGTGAATCCGAAACTGTCGGAAATCGAATTTCGACTCAGTTGCAGCGTTTTCACGGTGCTCTCTGATTGGTGGTCCGTTTCAATTTGCAGCGGTTTCGACAAATCAGCGAACGGAATCGGTGTTTCCTCGTCGGGAAACATCGTCACTGGTGAGTCAGCCGTGGTCATTTTTTTCCCGGCCCACTGATTCCTGGTCGTGGATCTTCACAATTTGATTGAATTTGGACTTTTTTCAGTGCAGGTGTAAAGTTGCAGGGTGATGTGCAGTGTCTATGATAAGAATGCGTTCATTTATGGAATATATAACGTCGCTTTTACCTGAAAAAAAAACAATTATCATTATCATGGTAGACTCACATTAGGTGAACCGATTAGCTGCCTCCTTTTGCTGTTTCAAAAGCTTCCACTCAAAGAACTCAGAAAAAAGAAGGTACCGATCCCCTGTGAGGTTTTTAGAAACAAACCGTAAGCCAACCTATCAGCCCATTGCAAGCTAACATTCACTACCTGACGGGTGCAGCGTGCAGCCAAAGTCAACCAGTCAAGCCCTCAATCCTAACATGGCAAATTGTGAGTTTGACAGTTTGAATCGGGCACGCTGATTGACTCTTACGGAAGTGGCAAACAAGCAGGCCTGCATTCAAAAACTGTCAATCACTCAGCGAATAATTACGCAGATATAACACAAAAACAACATTCCACTCTGTGCTAAAAACAAAACAATTCAAAGCTGACCAAAAAGGTCAAAACATCTAAAAATATATATGTAGACAGCACAGGTACAACACCACAATCGCTCATAAATATCTTTGAAAAATGTGAGCAGAATAAATTTTAATGAAACACGCAAAACGGGACAAAACAGTAAAGACGTTATAGTTTCACAACCTATCAGAGAGACTGACACTGAACCAACAATGCAAAATCAAGAGAGATAGAAAGAGCAATCAAAAACAGCGAGAAATTACTGTTAGTCTCGTCACCTACTTTCCGGGCAAAAATTTTTATGAGCCCACTGTAGAAGAAACAATCAAAAGTGAAACACAACACATGAAATAAGCGCACAAAAACGACACAATAACAGCGAAACTTACTTTTTTCGCGTAAATAATGCAAATCATAGTCCGTTACTGCACCTTGGCTTTTGTCGACAACTGCGAACTTTTGACAGTAAAAAAACGTTGAAAAAATCACCAAAAAATACATGCTATTGCTATTGTACAGTTTTGCCCCGCGAAAACATGCATGTGATCATTATGAGATAAAATAAAAAAATCTGATATGTTTGGTTGAAAAGGGACTGTCGGTTACAAAACAGTACATAACGATGCACGTAATTGATAAAAAAGGCACAAGCACGCTGCATTTTTTCATGCAAACAAGTTTTTTGAATTCAAACGAGCTGATTGGCCGTGTTGCAGTTTGACACAGCCAATCAGTACTCCAGACGTCCAATTTCAAATGCATCACGCATTACAGACAAGGTTTTAGCACATTTGCAATGCGTGTGGTGATATGCTTTTGATGCAAATCAGTAAAAAGAAAAACATACAACCGTGTAAACAGTGTGCGTGCAGTGAAAGGAGTGAAAGAAAAACTTTACACCCTTCATACACAAAAATTATGTTGAACTAACAGCGAAGGAAAAACGGAAAACCGTGCACTAAAATAAACAAAAGTGCATAATGCGGGTAACTTTACCAAACGTGGAATTTTTTTTTCATATTCACATGACACCATTTACGATTCAGACCATGGTGAAAAAATGAAAGCGTGACAGAGAGAAAAACTTGACAAAAAATACCCCGCCGGGGCCCCTCCCTTCCCACAAAAGAGAAGAGTCACTATTATACCATTTTGCCCACTCCCCTTTTGCCTCAAACCAGAAGGGCGGGAACCATAAGAAAAATCCAAAAATACCCCCAAAAACAACTTCGTGATGGATAGAAAAACAGTCCAACATATTGAATAAGAAATAATAGACAATAAATGCGCAAAATTATACAATCAATCGAACATAAAACGTTAGATAACCGAAACATAAAAACATTGGTACACAAGAAAAAAAGGTATTTTACTGAACAACAAGAAACGAGACAGAAATAAAAGAATAAACATCAACGAACGTTGATGGTTTTCTATTGCTGCAATGCAATCGTAAATGCGGTTATGAACCAAATGACAACCTCCTCTGCCTCTTTTTTTGTTTGTAAAGTCCAAGTCTGAAGACCGTGCTCTCTGTTCACAACACAGTGATGTGGCTCAGTCAACAAACAAACACACAGGCACACACACACGGTGACACGCGTGCTGCTGAAATATCGCGCATCTGTCACCACGCGAGCCTGTGTGTTTGTTTGTGACCGTGCATCATTACTGAGTCAAAGAAACTGTCAAAAGAGATTAAAAACGTTCAAAACAGCCATGCAGATCAGCTGAATCCAGTTGAGTAACAATTCAGCAGTTGGGAAAAAGAGCGTTTCTGGTTGTTGACAAAAAAAGTCTTTGTCTGCTGAATTTTTGACGGAAAAAACGAATAACAGGATAAACGGTGTTGTAACACCATATGAAAAGGTGACAAACATTTGAAAACAATCACATCACACATATATTACAAAATACGAAAACAACTGAAATCGAAAAGTTCAATTCAATGACAGTTGACAAACACGTAGAAAAGCACAATCGTTTACTAAGCTGGTCACGAAGTTTTGAATGCAGGAAAACGCAGAAAATTTCTCAAAAACAGAAACGACAATTGAAATTTAAAAAAAACAGAAAAAAATATCCGACAATCCAATATCGCACAAAAAACAAATGTCTCAATAAAAAATGTTTTTGTTCAAAAAAACAAGCGTATCCGATTGAAATTCGTGTAAACAAGCTCAACGAACTGCTCGTCTGGTGTTGGACGACGTTTTTTTCTGTTCTCTCCTTTAAAATGCAAACAAAAATCGCACTTGCACTCACATCAACCGAGAAATGCACATTTTTTCGCCCATTTTGATATTGTTGTTACAGCAATGTACGTTTATGTGAACTCCCGCACTTGAGAGTGGAGTTTATGTTTTTGACAAAAAAATTATGAGCTACCGACAGTTTTCTGACAGATACTCAATCGATCAATCAGACAAAACTGCAAAAAAAATTCTGTAGTGTGAACGACCGGTGAAAACAATACGATCGACCAGAAAAACTCGTTTAAAAATCTTGACTACACTCGTATTTTCGAAAGCTGACTGGTGGAAACAGTGTTTTAACGCCAATGAACGAACAATTTCATTTGAAAAATCTTCAATAAAAAACTGAACAATCAAGAATGAAACGCCAACAAATCTCTGCCAACCAAAAAAACTGTTCCACTCAATAATTTTTTGTTGCAAAGGTTCTTCAGCCAAATTCAGCCCTATCAAACGCTCTCTCACGCAGCCAGCTGATTGGTCAGATTTGAATTGAGTCTTGCGAGTTGGTTGTAAACACAGCGACAAAACCATTTCTCTTGGCACGAAGCAAAACTAAGCAGTTCTGTTCTTTGTAGTGAAATAATTCACGAGAAACAGACAAATGTTGGTGGGTGGCAAGAAAAAAGCGACTCAAACTTGTTGAAAAGCATTCGCATCGATTAACAGAAACCAGTTTCATTCAGCTTGGTATTTCTGCGGAATGCACGAATGCGCCTAATCTCGCTTAATCAATGTGAATTCCACAGTAGCGCTACGCTAAAAATTTGCGCGCGTGAAAACAACTGAAAATTGTGAAAACAACTAAAACCTGAAACGAAAAAAATCAGATGCAGGCTGCAGCATACCAGCTCAACCAATCCATTCGAGCTAGCTCAGCCAACCAGTAAGTTGCATGTGAAGGATTGATGCAAAAAATAGATTGAAAAAGAACGAAAAATTGTAAAAAAAGTTGAACAAAATAAGGCGTGCGGAACATGCCACAGTGTTCGGGAAAAGAAAAAACACGAAACACTGAAAGATGACAGAAAAAACGACGCCAAGAACAATTTCCAGTAATTTTTATTATGATTACGACAAATTCACAAAGCAAAGTAGCATTCAAATCGATAAAAATCTAAAAAAAAATCATTTTTTGTCACTCCACTTTCTTCTGCCCCCTATTTTGCTCTTTTTCCGTCTTTGCGCCTTTATCCGGCTTTTTTTGACGTCTCCATCGTGACTCTCCCTTGTTGTTGGTTTTGTCGTTCCACTTTCGTCGTGTTGCCTTTGAACTATCGACGCTTTTCGAGGTTGTTGATTGGAGTCGGTCATTATTGGAAGCATCAGCAGCTTGATAACTGAAACATAGACTCTTCTGTTCTGTTCAGTTTGATTCAGGCACGTTCAAGTGTCAAACGAGTGCACACGAAATCAAGTTTCCAACCAGCCAGCTCGACACAAGGCAGTTACTTTCTTGAAGACCAATCACTCCGTAACAGATGCATAGTCACAAACAAACACACAGGCACACACACGCACGATTATGCCTGTGTGTTTGTTTGTTTGTTTTTGATATGCGTGACTTTCCAACATCAGTAACAAGCACATGAAAACGTGTCGACAAAGACTACCATTCATTACTTTCATAAATCGATTCACTTTCATTACGTTTTTTTAAATGACGTTTTATCATTTTTTTTCAACTTACCCAGGCACCGTGTTGTCAATTTCGTCCAACGACAGCAGGATGTAGATGCACGGGATGTCACGGTTTACCAGTAGACTGAAAACGGAAGAAAAAGTAAGAAAGACTAAACAATAAAAAACCAAAAAACAAAAAAAATCCACGTGCGTGTCAAGCGCAGCGTCATTTGGTTTCCACGTGTCTTGTAACCTGAAATTTTGTATTGATTCAATTTTTTCAATTTTATAGGACGACGCATTCATGAAATTGAGTTCAGCAACGCATGGCTAGTGAATGCACGAGTGCTCGTGGAAAAATAGCGCCAACAATCGGGTGACAACATGGCTGAGCTATAAAGTGATCCTGTCTTGCATTCACGAAAATACAACATTTCAGTACTAGCTATACGTTTTCTATAAGCTCATGAATGCACCTTCAGTTTCAATCAACTTCCCAGTCAATTCCAAACAACAATTATGATTTTTTTTGTCAAACCTGCGATACTTCACTCGTGTCACTTGATGCAACGGCGTCTCTGTTTTATTGAAGTTCCGTTTGAACACCTCAACCGCCGAAATCACCTTTGAGCACGCAGCGCCAGCGCCGCAGTAGACGACCTGCCGGTGCCCGTTCACCTGAAAACTCAGGGACGAACCACTCAGCACGGATGACCCAAAAAACGAAAACCATTTCGTTCGTGTGTTCATGGCATGAAGTGCAACAGTAGTCCATCTGGCTAATATTATATAACTAGGTGATTGGTTGGTTGTGCACACACTTTCAGTCAGAGGGGTGCATGCCAGGCAATTCTAGTCTGTCCCGGGTCTGGTGGGGGTGGCTGTGCGACGTCGACCACCCCTTCATTTTCTCGCAAATTCACAATCGCACAAAATGCGTGAACAAGCGTGCGAAAATCAATGCAACAAAATCGGAGTTACCGAGAAATCAATACCTTTCTCGTCTCCGAAACTTTCCCACCATTTTACCGTGATCGATCTCTCAGCAAATCGGTTGATGTTCGCAATCTGCGTGCCCGTTCTGACTTTCACGATCACCAGTGTCTCCGCATTTCGCATTTCCGTGGCGCTGAACGGCAGCGCAGGCTCTTCTGTTTCGCCGGCTTGCTCGTGCAGACAGTAGTTGTCCATCAATGGATCTCTGAAAATTGGCACCGTGGGTTTTCAGGGAAAAAAAACACGAGGTTTCTTCGGTTTTTTTGCCAACTCTTTTGTGAACCATCTCCACAATTCACAGTTCTGTGTGAAGTCGATAAAGGCGGAAACACCATTTAGTTTTTCGTCCGTACGCACAAACGTCGTTCTAAATCCCGTACGCAAACTAATCGTGTCCGTGATGCATTAAGATAGCACACACGACACGATTTCTAAATCGCGTGGCTATTTTTTACGTGTCGTGTCCGTGCGTACGCACAAAAAAACTAATTGCTAAACACGCCTTAAACAAAATCAAATCAAAACCGGCTGGTTTGATGCGACCAATCATGACACGAGGTTAATCAGCGTGATAAATTCACAAAAGCAGCCAGTTTCTGTTTGTGAATTGATGAATGGGTCATGGAAGGGTCAACGATCAAAAACAAACAAAACGCAAGAACATGAAGTGATATTTCTGAAACATTACGGGCCATTCATGAAGCAGTATGTAGTGGCCGAAGCTGCGCGGTCACGAAATACTGCTTCATGAATGCCACTAGCGTTGTGGAAAACGCTCTCTTCAAAAGTCAATCAATTCCCATCAAAGTCTCAAGTTTTTTTTTATTCAGCATCGCAATAGCAAAAGGATGGCAGTTTTTTCGTGTCAACGAATCAACAATCAGGAATGTCAAAAAAACGTCAGATTAAGCAAATCGAATTCACTGTTCAGAGATCAAAAAACAACACAGCAAAAATTGCGAGGCACTAAATGACAAGAATCAATCGGGAGACTTTCAAGAAAATCAATTTTCATGAAAAAAACGGTTTTCAAACAACAAAAACAAGAACAAAAACAAAAAAGCACCACAACACAAAACGGCAGGTTCAAACCGGAAGGTTACACGGGACTCCAAATAAGACAACGATCAACCCAATGAACAATAACAAAACTTGACCAGTGCTGTGTTTGTTGCCCAAAAAGACTCGAAATGAGCAACAACAACAAAACAATATTTTTAATTTCAATCAGTTTTTGCAATCAGTGAAACGGGTCTTCCAAGCCGATACGTCGTTCAGTAATTCGTGAGAACCCACGATCGTTCTTTTGCACACTGAAACAAGAGTAGATACAAATGTTTGAAACGAGAAATAAAACAAAACTAAAATATAGAAAAAGGTGAAGTAAAACCCTAATAGGACAGGATTCATCTGTAGTTTCTCAAGGCACCAAATTTCCAAACAGCTCACAGCACCTCGAAAAACGCACAACCTAAAAAAAAACACCGAATGCAACGACGAAAACGTGAAACGCACACAAAGATCTGCTCCGGCTTCTCGAGGTACATGAGCTGACTGACAAAGTGCTCGTCGTGCGTGATGATGACCAGCTGGAAGTTGTCCTGCGCCTGACGCTCCGCTATCAGTTGCCCGAGCGCTTCGGCCAACTGTTGCACTTTGCCGCCGTCGAGATTCGTCGTCGGTTCGTCCAATGCGAGCATGCCGCAGTTCACGCAGAACACGTCGGCCAACGCGATACGCACGAGAATGCACGCGAGCACCTGCGCGATGCGGCGGAAATACGGTTTGGGTGGTTTTTTATTGTAGTTTTTTGGGTAATTTTTCTTTGTTAAGGAATTTTTAGCCCAGGTCGGTCAAGGGTTTTTGAAAAAAAACAAACATCGCTCAAGGCGCATTGATGGTGAGAAGTTTTCAAGCACTGAAAATGTGCGGAAATTAGAAATTGATCTAAATAAACTCTGCCGCTTCCAACCCATCATTTACGCTTTGCCCCAAGAAATTGTTCGGCCTCTTGCACAGCTTTGTGTTTCCCTTTGATCGCCTTGTTTTTTTCATTCACAAAACCGGTTTTTTCCGATGTCATCTCACCCCAGCCCCACCGTTTACGTTTTGCCAAAATCAACCCCTGCCCCATTTGCCCAAATCCACCCTCTGCCACTTGATTACCTTTTGCCCGGCCGAGCATCTCGCTCGCATGTCCAGCTCGTGCCCGTTAACGCGCATCACCAGTCGATAGTTGTACTGTTTTCGCTTGTCGGTCGTGCGACTTTTCGTGTCCTCAGCCATGGTTTCGATGAAAATCGTGTCGATGTCCGACTCTTTGTAGATCGCCTGTCGGAGAAAAAAGCTTTTTTGTTTATAAAATGTAGTTTCAGTAAAAAAACAACCAAATTGTAAAGAAGTCTTCTGCATTTCGGTCCGCTGTCAACACAAATACAGAAGATGGTTGGACTCATTACGGCGAAATAAAGCCGAAAATCGGAAACAATATCGAACCTGCCAATAATACTGCAGTCGACTGTTGATTTCTTCCATTTTCGACGAGTGATAGTGCATGATCGCGTCGTCAAGCACTTGGCTGTACTTTTTCAGATCCTGCATGAAACGGTGAATCAATCAATCAAATCAACCAATAAATGCGCCATCATTTAAAGAATCAACTAACAAATCAAACAATCACCTACAGGTCAATCAATCAATCAAAGAATCAAACAAATTTGTCACCGCTCGTGGTCTGGTGGTAGTGCGTTAGACTACAGTCTGTGCGCTCGGGCGATCGAGCCCTGCCGAGGGTTGTATAGGCACTTAAAGACAGAGAAAATTCGATGGGCGCCCTACTCAATGGCGTTCTGTACGCTTCTCTGGGTTAGCCCTGGCTAAAAACATCACCGAAACATCCCAAAAACAACAACAAACAATCAACTACAGGTCAATCAATCAATCAATCAAGCAAAGAATCAACCAGGCCCCGAGCGCGGTGACTAGAACGCAGATTCGCTCATTCTGTCTCTGCAGCCAGGCCACACGAGCGGTGACAACTCCCTCACTCACCTCACTGGCGGCCTTCAGCGAGTCGCAGTCAATCAGCGCGTGCCTGTACTTCTGGCGTGCATCGCGCATGTCCTCCTTGGCGAGCTTCTCGTGCAGCTGCTCCACGGTGTCCGCGAGCTCCTGGCGGCGCCCGTCCGCGCGATGCTGCGTTCGTTCGATCGCCGCGATTTCGTCTCTAAACGGAAAACAAACCACGATTTTATTATTGTTGTTTTCTGTTAAATTCTGCGACTCAACGGCGTGCATATGGATCGGCAAAACGGCTGATGCATTGTTCCCGATTTCCAGGCTGTGTTGTGTGAAGACTTTAGCTTGTACATTTCGAATAAAAAAATCCTTTTTTTTTCAACTCCCCTGAAAAAAGCTGCCATGTTCAATCGGCTATTCCGTACACCTCTTCGAAGTGTATTTCTCCAATCAAAGCATGCGTACTGACTTGCCAATTGAACAAACTATTCAGAAACACGACAAATGCAATAATATACTAAATCTATTACACCCAATCAGCACCTAGGTACACCAATCGAAGTTTTTCCAAAACGTCTTTTGACAGATGAAATCAAATGTTTAGGTGTCTGACAACCAACAGGCGCCTAGAAACTGCCCCAAACGCCTGCTGGCAGCACTAAAATACCGCAAATGTGTCTTGTTTTACTGTTCTACTGACTCCGAAGAGCAAAATTCCATCCAACTGCTCCACGTTCACATCGCCCATGTTCGCTTGAAGCTGATCAAGCAATTCAAAAGCCACCACAACCAAACAGTATTGATTCACGTTCGATAAAACTCCCGAACTCAGTCTGAGCCAATCAGCAACCAGCACACAAACCTGCATCATCATCATCCCCCCCCCACCGACCTCAATTTACACCGCCGCCCATCCAACTGTTCCACGTTCACATCGCCCATCTCCGCTTGCACCCGTTCGATGTCACGCTTCAACAGTCGCAGTCGCTGCTCGCAATCCAGCAGCTTCTCGTTGTCCAACAACTGGCGTTTTCGAACTTCGCGGTGTTTCACTGCGTCCCTGGAAAATTGATGTACGCACTAGTTACGGTAAGGATACTGTAGGTGGTCTTAGCACGAAGTACCAGCATCATAGGTGGATATCACTTGCTTCATTTTTACAAATTTATGAACGTGCTAATTGGCCGTATCACGCCGATAGAACCAATCAGTGTGGTGGCACATACGATTGGCAACGTTTGAGGGTGCATCTCGATGTCCTGCCCAGCAAATGCTTTTGACAATCATGTTGCAAAGCACTTCTCAGCTGCAAAGCACCAATCACCACACCTCAGTTTCTCCATTTCTTCTTTCAGTTGTCGGTGTTTCGTTTCAGTCGCGGTGCGCTCGCGTTCAAGCCGGTCGATATCAGCTTCGATCTTTTTTCGATTCGCCTCGACGTCGCTGTTTTGCGCGATTAGTGACTGGAAAAGGGCAATAGCAAACAGAAACCTGATTGGCATGGAAAATAAAACCGGTATTCTTAGCAAAAAAGATCTTCTTTCCTGTATTTTTCTTAGCAATCCTAATCAAAAACCCGTCTGAAAAACTGAATGTTACATAGTTCACAGTTCATTCAAATAACAACAGGGCACATGTGCACCAGTGTCCAGTGGCGTTCCACAGGTTTTCCAAAAAAAAGCTTGAATCACATGCAGTCTGGCTGACGTGAAATTGGTGCGCAATGCCAATCAACAAAGAACAACAACCATATCCTGCTGGTGCAACGCTGTGGTGAACCGTGCCGGTGGTGCACAGCTGCCGCAAAGCACCGAGAGGTGTACCGTACGCACCTCGGTTCACCACAGGCACACAGGCATGTGTATAACAAGGCGTGCTCAAATACGAAACGCCACCAACGTTCAACTGAATCAACCGCTGCTGCTGTTGCATCCGCTCATTATAGACCACAGACGCTTGCTGTTGTGCACGTTGATTGGTGTCGTGCAGCTCGCGCACGCGTATCTTCAGTTGAGTGCATCTGAAAAAAAATAATTTGAAAAAAAACTTTTCCTCGTTCGCTTCATGGAGCTGTTTCTGAATTTACGGTATCTGGGTGTAGTCACAGTACCAATTGTGCGCGCGCACAGCCCTGGTCCGGCAACCATGCACTCGGGCACACTGCAACGTTGTGCTGTGCTCAACAACCAAACACACTGGCACAGATACTTGTGCATGTCGGCCTGTGTGTTTGGTGGGATGAGACTGTTGGCGATAAATCAATAAAGTCATGCGAAAAAGTGCGTCTGGAAAAGGTGTTTCCCGTTTTTTTGTAACAAAACAAGACCATCAGAATTCATTTTACCATTATTTTCAAAAAGTTCAAAGTTTCCAAAAATCAAACCAGAAAAAAAACCACTTTCCAACACCAACCGCTGCTCGGCCAGGCGCCACTGTCGTTCGGCGTCCAGAGCGTCCGCTGTCGCGTGCATTTCCGTCCGCTGCAACTCTGCCGCTTTCTTCTCGAGCAGTTCACTGTTCTGGCGACCCTCGCGCGCGCTCGCCATCTCTTGTCGCGTTTCGAGACGCTGGAAACGTTGGGCACGGAATGCGTTTGTGCACCTTTGTGGAGCAGCAGACGGCTGGGTGTGGCTGTTCGTTGGTGATGAAACGACATCGAGGGTCGTGCTACATCGCCTTGCTTGACACTTTGTAGTCCATCTGGATAATATATGCAACATGACGTGATGACCAACCAATCAGCGTTGAGAACTGCTCATGATTAACCAATGAACGCTGAGAATTGCTTTTACCACCAATCCGCTAGTTGCATATATTAGCGAGATAGACTGTAGGCGTTGTTCCTTTGAACTGGTGGGACGCTTAGCCATCGATATATCCCCCCCCCCTTCTAAATGTTCCATACACATCGGAGTTTCATTACCTTCGTGTTTTCGGAACCGTCAGAGGAATACCAACAGGAGCAGAACAGCAAACAGCAAAACAAAACAGTAAACTGACGAATAAAAACCAAACAGGTGTCACACCCAAAATCCGACAAAAGCTGATCAACTGTGTCAAGGTACGCCAATGCACTGGCGCAAGTTGCACATAAGGAAACTATCGAATAGAATCCAATCAGGTATACATGGTTTTGCGACCAACCTGCGTTTTCAGCTTCATCAATTCCGTTTTCTTCAGTTCAAACTCGGTTTTCGCGCGATTCAACTCGTTTCGTTTCGCCGTCACGTCAGCCTGAGGACGGAAAATGGAATTGCTCGAATAAAAAAGAGAGAGAACAGAGCAAAAAGCGAAACGCGGAAGAATTCTTGAAATAAAAAAGCGCGATTTTTCAGAATCCACAAAGCGAGATTTTTTAGGTGACACCAAAAAAAGCATAAATTCCAGGAAACCTGCGATCGCTCCATTCGCCGATTCAGTTCAGCGGCGCTCAGATCCTTCAAATTTGGCGCCAAATTCAAACTGCGCCGTTTCATTTCGTCCAGAGCGCTGGTATTCTTCGCAATCGCCTCCTTTGCACAGTCGATCGTGTTTGCCGCGACCGACAACGATTGGGCGGTTTTCAACTGGTTTTCGCTGTCGAGCAACGTTTTCGACAGCTGTAATTGGAAATCGTTATGAAATTACAGCAGTTATGGTCCGTTTATACCGGACGTAGGCAGACAGAAGCAGCAAAAAGATACTAAAGCGGCATTCACGAAGCAGTATTTAGTGACGTGTAGCTGTGTTAAAACATGGCTGCGCGGTCACTAAACACTGCTTCATGAATGCCCCTTAAGAGACCGCATGAAGCCACGGAACCACCGGCCCTTCAAAACACAACCCCGCCCCTGCCCTGCCCCGTCTCACCTGCGTCTCCCTCTTCCGTTCCTCCGTCCACTCCGCTCGCAGTCTATCGCACTGCCCGCTCAACTGGTGACACTCATTTCGCAAGCTCACCGAGCGCTCAATCTCTGGCTTTAGCTGAAGCAACTGCGTCAGTCGATCCTGGGCGTCGCCGATTTCGCGGTCCAACATTGCTAGAGAACTCGGTGCGCTCGCGAGCTTTTGTTCGATCTGGCGGAAAGAAAATGAACAAATAGTCAACTGGAGACTGTATGAGAACAATGTCTCTGGATAAACAACGTCTCTGATTGCATGAATGAACAACGTCTCTGATTGCATGAATGAATGTCTCTGAATTTCAGATTGGCCCACGTCATGCGCAGAAGCGGAGCGACCCGCTCCGCACTGTAACCAAAATCGGAAAACTTGGAATTCGGGCAAAAAGGACGAATAAATAAGTAGGAGAGCTGCCAGCTGCAGAAAGAGAAAGGAAATCGCGGTCGGAACGGGCTGAATGAATATCCAAATGAAAATCGAATCTATACATCCATATACCCTCGCGTCACAATAACCGCCCACAAACTCGCACATCCAAACGAACCTCCGTGCGCAAGTTCTCCGGTCCGCTTTTCGCCGTGCGCCCCGCCCACGCACGATGACACAGCGGGCAACTGTTGTCCTCGGTCAGGTCGGCAATGAACCTGCGATACAACTGGCGACCCCCATCGACGCAGCCGCGCTCCGTTCGTTTCAGTTCGAGCACTTTCTGGAGTGCGCTCTGTCGAGAGTCGAGGTCGTCGCCGTGGAGAATCTCAACAAGAAAACAACAGTTTATGAAACGAATGTGACGGACGTGCACCAAAACATACGAAACGTCAAACTCAAGGCTCAGACTTAGCCGCGGCTGGCTGCGCCTCAGCCACGCAGCGCTGGGTCGGCTGCGCCACCAATATCACTGGACCGTTCGATTTTGTTGGAATATACAAACATCGTTCGATGTCTTTTTTTGAAAACACATGTGGGCCGAGAAAAAATCGCAAACTCAACAAACCACCAGCAAAACCGACCAAACCTCATCCAGGTTCGCTTCAATTTCTTTCAGTTCCGCCTGTTTCGATTCAATCTGGCGTTCTGCGCTGCTTAAATTCGCCGAATTTTTCGAAATCCTGGATTTGCTGCACTCCAAGTCACGGCGAACTGATTGGACAACATCGGAAAGCCGGTCAATAGAGCGTGCGAGAGTGTTGCTGCAGAGACGAAAAAGGCAAAAAATCTGAGTTTACGGTATCTACCGTATTCGGTCTCGACACGGTCTTACTACAACAATGGCAGAGCTCGTTATAGGAATTTCATTTGAGCTTCAATTATTTTCCAATAATATTCTCTTTGGGCATCACGTAGTACTTTGAAACCACGGGCGTTATCAGCGCTCCATAAAAGCTAGCGATAACGATACGAAAACGGTTGCGGAAATAATACCGGTTTTTTGCGAACATATATATTTTCCCGGTTTTTTCCACACATGTCCACAATTTCGTCATTTGACAATGCATGGAAATTTGCTTCTCTTCACTCAACTAATCAAATAGCGCTTTCAAAGCGTAGCCGAATCAGCCAATCAGCTGACCGCATTGAAAAAAAAACAAACAAAACAAACAGCTGCATAAAAACCACAACCAACCAACCTGCACTCGTTGTCCGGCCATCCGCCCATCACGTCCGCCAAACTGTCGCCGTGTTCTGCCAAGCATCCATCCAAGCGTTCTTGATCGACTGCGATTTGCCTTCGAACATGCTCGGTCTCATTGACAAACGCCACCGACTTTGATAGTTGGCTGATCTGGAGGTTAAGAAGAACAAAAGTGTTTGGAATGAGTGGTGGGCACTTGGAAAAAACAATGAATCCCGTTCCAGAGCCGCTTTCAAGTCTTCCGGAATGGATGAACCCTGTTTTGCAAGGACGGATGTCATGTGGAAAACACACGTTTTTTTCCTGAAAATCAAGATTGATCCATTTCAAAAAAGACATGGAAGCAACTCCGAAACGGGGTTTATTATTTATAAAATCTTTTATTCAAGACTGAACGTTTGGAGTTCGGCCAATGAATGCAACATTTACCAAACTTCGGTTTCGCCTGCGCTCTTTAAATGACTTTATACATCTTTCATCCAACAACTGAAACTGCTGCAACAATAACAGTAACTGCACCGATTCCTCCAATGCGTTGATTTCATCAGTAATTGCTTCAATGCGTCTGCCCCATTCCCGCTCGTCAAAACCGATTTCAGCCGTTTCCAGTTTCGTTTCAATCGATCTCAGAACGCTGTCCAACCGCGGCAGACTGGAATGCAAGTGCGAGCGAAGTTTTGGAATTTTTTTGCGAGGATGGAAAAAGATGGTGACAAATTCAAGACGCATCAGGCAGGCATAATCGTCGTGATTCACCAACCTATCAGATAATTGCACATGGCATAGAAATAAACCGTACCCAGTTCCATCAATTTAAATCCATCAACCAATCAGCGTTTCAAGCAAAAAAAAACAAAAATTCCACCCCACCGTTGCTCATCCAGTCCGATTTGCGCGAGCTTCTCGCGACATTCACCGAGCTCAGCAGCGGTGTCCGCAGCCAACGTCGTTTTTGCTCGCTTTCTCTCGCTCGCAATCGCACAGTCACTCTGCGAGTTCGCCAGCTGCTCGTGGAGGTCGCTCTCGGATTGTCGGTGTTGGGTCTGACAAAAAAATGATTGTTAGCACCGACACTTTATTGCAAAAACTTTGTTTTGTGCATTTACATCGACTTTTCAATGGGAAATGAATATGGTGCAAGTTGCAAAGGAACTTTTTTCGTCAATCAACATCAACCAACAAACAGAATGGACCGGAAGAATTGTCAGAATTATGGAAAGACCGTTCGTTGTTCTGCAAAAGGACCGAGTTCCGTTTGAAACGGTGGTAATCGCAGTCTGAAGTCGCATTCATGAAGTATTATTTAGTGACGCGTAGCTGTGTTACAACATAGCTACGCGTCACTAAATACTGCTTCATGAACGCGCTGCCGGCCAGGCCACGAGTGTGATAGCAGTTCGTTGTCTCCACTACCAACGTTGCCGCACCTTCATGGCTTCCATCTCGTTGTTGAGCGCCTGCAGTTTTCGGTGTATCGCCTCGGTCACTTGCTCAACCGTTTTCGTTTTCATTGATGTTGAAATGGCGGCGAGATTCTCTGAAAGAAAATTCAGTCTACAGCCCAACTCTATAAGCTATAATAACACATCGAACTAGCTGATTGGTTGGTGATCGGTTGGTAAGCAAAACTCCGCCTCGCCACAGCAACACCTGCACAGAATGCATGCGTCACGTGATCACCAGCCATATGTTAATGAGGACTTATTTTCGCGTGAAAACTTCACTGGGAGAATACTGAAAAAACGCAAAAATTCTACTACACAAGCCAACAACTTGAAGAAAAGTTCCGCAACACAAAAGTGAAGCAACAAAAAACGTTGCTTTGCTTTCCCGATTCGCCTGTACAATTAAAACACTTTTGGCTACTTTAACCATTGGCTTCGCCCACGTGCTAGACATTTCTCCCATGGTTTTGGCATGTTTTCAGCAATTTATATGTTCATTACAGCGTTTGGCACAAACAAATGAGCTCATCGGTAAAAAGCACCAACCAACGATCCCCAATTCGGTCACCAACTCCCGGAGTGCGTTGGTTCGATCGGTGATTCGTGTCATTTGAGCCTAAAATGAAAACTGGCAAACGAATCGAATTTCGACAAAAAAAGAAAAAAACTCGAGCCGTCTTTCTTCACGTGACTAACAAGCAAAAAATCGTGAAAACAGGCCAAGCGGAAAAAAACGTTTCATTTCCGAGTAAAACTGAAAATGAAACCAATTTGAAAACAACCCTAGAACGCACAGCCCCAGAAAACAAAACAGTCGACTACCGAAAAAGCTGATTCATTCAAAAGAGCAGGAAGCCCCGACATAAAACTGTTTCAAACACCATAGGTACAACAGGATACGAAGACTCATGATGACAAAAAAACCTGTTCGCGCTCCTTGGCGCTGCCCAGCTGCGTCGAATATTGATTACAGTCATCAGCCAACTGATCGAGCTGCTCTTTCACTCTGCTGCTTTGCTTTACGACCTGCAAAAAAATGGGAAACAAAATGATGCCCGCCCACCGAAAATATTATTCAGTTACATCGCACAAAGCAATGTAATACTGGCGGCGTTCTACTGCGAACGGGAATATGGTTGCCATGGGTAATTTCTCAGAACAAAAAAACGGTTTTTTGCAAACCCAAGACGCGAATGATCAAAAATCCGTAACTATTTTTAGCGTTTCGGGGCAACTTTCCACAGCACAAGTGCCACGGAAGCGGCTGGATAACAAAGCAACCACAAATTCAAGCCACCAAAAACATTTCGCGACGAGACCAACGTCATTCAGCTGACCCTCGTGACGCCCCAGCGCCCGCTCGAACACTCGCCGTTCATCGTCCAGCTCAAGTTTCGTCGAAATCTTCGAATCCCCCAAAATCGCGCGCAGATTCGTCGCCTCGGCCATGCACGTCTCGCGGTGCACTTGAAGTTTGCCTGCAATGTCACGGTGTGTTCAAGGAAACGTGTCATAAATCTTTCGAAAGGCACTGAGCGCGCGACGTTTTGAATGAAAGACGAGAAATCTGAATAAAAGACAATAGACGTTCAGGAGTTAACATGTTTGCTCAACGTTTTTTTTTTTCAGATTTGGAAGTTACACAGTTTATTTTCCCTTAAAACATGATTAGCAGTCTTTGGCTTTTTAAAAAGGACAACTACTAGTACATCCAGCTCTTCACCGCGTTTCAGTTGTAAGACCACACAGCTAGTCACAATTCACACAAAAGTCTGCAAGAAAACATTTCACGTTTTCCGGCAAAAAACAACCAGACTGCTACAACTCAAACTACACGACTACCAAAAATTAAGAAAACTCTGAGAAACAAAAACAATGTTTCTAAAAGAACACACTCAATTCCTCGGTTCGCGTCTGCTCCTTGGCGAGTCGTTGCACAACTTTGTCCATTTCATCCTGCAGTGGCTTCAGTTGCGCGGTCGCCGCGTTCACTTGCGCTTCGAATTGTTTCAAGCTTCGCTGTTTTTCTTTCAGCTCGCGTTCCAACTGAAGAAAATTAGCAATTTGGATACCATTTTTTTTCTTTTTTTGTCTCCCTCGTGGCCTGGCAGCGCATTACACTTTGCCCGAACGTGCGCCATAAATTTGACCCATTACTAGGTTGAGCCACGGATAGGGATGGAGCCGGTTCCGGTCCGGATTCCGGATTCCGGCGCCTAAAATTGGATCCGGATCCGGTCCGGATTCCGGCGCAATTTTGCCGGATCCGGCCGGAATGGCCGAGACCCGAAAATTAACCAGTTGATTCCTCCGTTTCAGAGCTGTTCAATGGTTTGACAAATTTGTTTCAGTGCTTTGTTGGTTTTGTTGTTGTGCATTTGACATGTGATCAGTGAGCGTTGCTTTAGTTTAGTGTTCTATTCAATGGTAAATGGTTCACTGCTTTTTTCTTGAGTGGTAAACTTATGTGCAGCATCGTCCACATTAAAAAACGTGGCTGCCAGCTTTTGGCCGACGTTGTTGATGAACAATAGCAGGTTTTTTTGAAATCAGCCATCTTCGTTGGTCATATTCAGTTAGCTGTCAAACAGTTGCTTTTTTGTGAGCCCCAGAACACCAGCGATTTTAGCGACGTGTGTTACCGTGGGTGTGCGGGGGTGCCGTGATCTCCTAAAACCCGATAACCCCCCCCCCCCAACGACGAATCCACGAGACGACGAATCCATTTCAATGGTGTTGCCCGCCGTTTGCGCACGGAAGCAGCGCATCGAACAAGTCGATGCGAGTGGTATTGGTACGACGAAAAAAACGCTGCTGACCAGCATCGACACACGCTTCCGTGCGCTTTTCCACAACGAATCCAACATCATGGCCACGTACGTTGATCCGCGATTCAAGAATACTGCAGTCGTCTTCGAAAATGAAGGCGCGATTCGTTGTGAACCACTTCACATTGTCAAGAAAATCTTGAAACGACCGGAGACGCCCACAAACTGCGACGATACATCCGAGATCGCGAACAACGACGATGACGAAAGTGAACGCGAGCCCGAACCAAAAAAGAAATCGACTGGCCTCTACGGAGGCATTGAGTTTCACGCTGCGCGACCGCGCAACCCGTCAGGCGAATCCAGTCTTGATGACGAACTGCGCGGCGAAATGAATATGTACGAGTCGGATGATTTTATCGACGAACCGGACAAAAGTGATCTAATGCTAGACTTTTGGTGGCTGAACTCGTCTAAATACCCCAAACTATCGACAATCGCGCGCAGATACCTGGCACCGCTATTAACAAGCGTGGCAAGCGAACGAATGTTCTCTGAAGCCAGGCAGGTGTTTGTGTACAGCCGATCTCGTCTGTCAACTCAGAACGCCGAAAAGGTCATGTTTCTGAATGGAGTGTTGCCAGCACTTGATTATCCCTATGCGATGTGAATTTTGTCAATTGTTGTTTTTGTAATTTTTGGTTGGTTCACGTGCTGTGTCTTGCTGACTTTGTTTCTGTGTCTGTGCTGTTTTATGCTGAAAATGTGATGAAGAAGCGACGAAATGTGCGTAGATATTTCATAGACATAAAAAGGCCATTCCGGTCCGGATTCCGGCAATTTTTGCCGGATCCGGCCCGGCCGGAATGGGCTTTTGCCGGATCCGGCCCGGATTCCGGCAAATTTGCCGGATCCATCCCTAGCCACGGATAAAAATATCGAACTAAGGTACATTCATGAACATGCACCAGAAATCAGCGCTGAAACAGAGCTAGCGCTGAAATTGTTTGGCTTTTTCATGAATGCAAATAGAATCACTGTGCTCTAGCTGCAGCACTATTACGTCGTCGTTCAATATTATTCAACACTGACGTCGCGCGTGAATATTATTTCGTGAATGCACATTCAGAGTCACATAGACCCTTTTGCTGAAGCGCCATTCATGGAGCTTGAAGCGCTAGCGTGCCTCCACGCGCAAAATGCCACGTCGCTACACATTCATGATGCAAAACAGCGCAGCTTCACACACTAAATAAACTTGACGCTTGCGCTTCAGTGCGTACGCGAGTGCATGAATGGGCGGTGGTTGTTTTCGTCTGACTCCGACAACACAATGCAGCTGAAAACTTGCAAAACTTGGAAAGTCACAAGGAGCCCACCTCCCGTTTCTCATTCTTCACCCGTTTGTAGAATTCGACATCCTTCACAGCGAGTTTCACTTTGACATCCTGGAAAACGCTGTCAGATTACATTCTATTCAACTGGAACAATGAATCGCTTGCATGAAGACCGGAAGCGGAAACAAATCTTATCTGAATGCAATCATACTGCGAAAGAAGACACACACACGCACAGACATGCAGTCCATCTGGATAATATATGCAACCAACCAATCAGCGCTGAGAACTAGTCATAACCAACCAATCGGCGCTACGAATTGCGCATGACCAACCAATTAGCGCTGAGAAGTGTTGTGACCAACCAATCACCTAGTTGCATATATTAGCGAGATAGACTGTACAAACACGCAGCTTGTGATGCCGCGTTTCTGCGCGGCCGGTCGGTGGGTGTTTGCGTGAGACTACAGTCTAACTCTGAAACAAATCCAGCTGGCTGATTGGTTGGTGGTGGTCACGTGGTGCATGGCTTTTATGCAAACCAACTCCGCCTCCACAGCAATTCATACATCGAATGCATGCATCAACCAATCAGCTAGTTGGATATGTTATGGAGTTAGACTGCAACTGAAATATCACGTATGCTACAAAAAATGCACGGTTCTTCGAACTAGGATTTTGAAAATAAGAAAAAAACAGAATAAAAAAAAGCCACCCACCTGCGCCAAGCGCACTTTTTTCATCTGCTCGAGCGCTTTCGTGTAGCGGTCGGCATGGAAGATTTGGTCGAATTTCTCCTTCACTTTTTTGCCGTCGCTCATTGGCCTGAGCAGAAAAACACAATTTTGATTCAATAAAGACACAATTGAAAATGTCACTGAAAAAAATGTGAGCACGTTTTTCAGTCTGAATGTCAGTCAATGAACCAATCAATCTGGTTTTTTTCGCAGTCCTCTCCCATTGGTTCCGAAAATCCGAAGGTGTCAAACATTGGAATGGAAGCTTGGTCACTTGGTGTCACATAATTTGAATATGCATTTCATTTTTAGCATAAAATTGAACGGTTTCACCGTCTTCTTTATTTACCAATCGTTATTCTCCTGATGGCAAAAGATCACGTCATTCAGAATCGCCTTCGAAACGCCTAGCAAGTTGCACATCTAAAACAAAGAAAATTATGCAACCGCTGCACGAAATTGAAATCAAGTGACTCTGACTGCAGCAGCTGATACGGCCAATCAACGTGCGCCAAAAAACATTCATCACCTCATTATTCATGTCGGTGATTTTCGAGCTGATATTCGTCTTGTTGCCCTTTCTGTCGACACGCACCAAATTGCACTCGTCACCTTTGCATTGTGTTTTGTTCTGGAAGGTTGAACGGGTATTTTTTCAGAATGCAGTTCGAATAAAAAATGACCGATGACCGCGGAAAAGACGAAAGGACGATGAAGATGAACTGTAGTGCTTCCAGATACTGCTTTCAGGTCTTCTGGAATGGATCAGCCAATTAGATCGCCTGATTTGCAAGGAATGATGCAAAGTAAAATAACATATCAGATCCTTTCTCGCAAGTCAGGCTGCTTTGATCCATTTCAAAAAACACAGAAAGCCAGCTTCTAGCAATTGATCAGATAGCAATTTCTGTCTATCCTCCACAAAAATCATGCAAAACGTGATCACCAACCACTCAGCTGATGTCCTAAAATTTAGAATTCGACTGTACGGCAGAAAAAAACACGAAGAAAAAACACCCAAGCCGAACGAAACGAACATTTCGCCTGACGGCCTGCATTCGCCGGATCGCCTCCACCTGACGCCCCTGAACGTCGCGGAATTGCAGCGAGATCTTTGCGTCCACCTGTGATTTTTCGGCGATCTGAAAAAAACGAACTGGGATGAAATGAAATGGAAACATGGTTGAGAGAAAATGCAATCAATCGTGCGGATACGGAAATGAACGGAAGCATTGAGGGCTGAGAGTGGAGAGAGACTGAATAAATCGTGTGGTAATAATAATGGAGAATAAATAAAATAGTTTTTTTTGGTCGTGTTTATGACGTGGCGCCCGCGATGTGCCTCCATGAACGAGGCAGACCTAAATCGACGACGCGCACGCTTTGGTTCAGCATCAAGCCTGATCATGTCACCATCGTAATCTGGTGGTACCTGGTAGTGCATTGTCTGTGCGTTCGGGGGATCGAGCCCCGGCGAGGGGAGGGGTGTAGAGACAGGCACTTAATAACAGAGCAAAACTCGATGGGCACTTTATTAGACGGCGTTCTGTACGCTTTTCTGGGCTAAAAACATCGCCTAAAATTCTCAACACCAACAACAACAACACCAAGACTTGGTTGAGCCACACAACGACTTCAGCGTTTAGCCTTCTCATGTTTTCGGCCATTTTTGCGCTTGCGATCAATTTTTGTGGTGTTTTGTTTTGTGTTTTTTTATATGACCTATTTTTTCAAACGTGTCCCACTGAAATGACGTCATGTGCCGCAAAACATGCGCTTGTCGTTCACAGCAAACCAGACTTTCCGTTTTGGCCGATTTCTTTCCGCAAACAAATGGTGAATGTCGAATCAGTCACACCAAACTGAAATTTTAGTGCCTGTACTTTGACAAACGGGCGTTTTTAAAGCAAATGACGTCATTTTAGTCTAAACACGTTTGAATAAATCCACAATACCTTGGGATCGTGAATGAACGCTGCGAGTCCGTTCGGCGGCAGATCACCAGTCGTCGCGTATTTCAGGCACTCAATCAGTGTCTGAGAGAATGAACAAGTTTGTATTTATTTTTTCAATTCAAATGGAAATTTATGTGACCGAATTAGGGTTGTTAAAAAAAACAAAAATCGTCATTTTTGTTTTTTTTTAAAAAAAAAAATTTTTTTTTAAAAAAAAAATTTTTTTTTTTAAAAAAAAATTTCAAAAATCAAAGTTGTGCTGAATCAATCAGGGAGTCCGAAGAACCACATATGATATGCAAGCGCCTCCCGAATGACACCCGTATGGCGGAACTTTGCAGATTTTGTTTTGGTGACCTCAATTACCCCTTTTCCAAACCGTCACCATGCCTCTTCTTGTGTTTTGACCTCCAAAACGTCACTAATTGTCCCCAGCTAAGCTAATGCTAAAGTGAAGACAAACATACCGCCTTGAAATTCGATCAATTCTTCTGATGGTGTCGCGACGACACGACACGAAGCAGCAACCAGACAACGTAGCGCTTGCAAACGGTGCAGCGAGCACAATCGGACGCTCTGCGAGGCTAATCGTCACCTTATCTGCATCGGAAATGGCAGGCTAAGCTTTGGGGCGCTCAAAAACTTCATCGCAGATGTTGTCGAAGCCTAAAATCAGTCGGTAAAACGGCCCAAAATCGACTGCTAAAGGTTTTACGAGGTATAATCAAAGAAAATTTTTGTTGAACTTTCGAAAAATTGTGCCAAAATTGAGGTTTTCAGAGCATATTAAAGGAAAATTTTTCGAATTTTTTTTTTAAAAAAAAATCGGCATTTTTGTTTTTTTTTAATCACTTTTTTTTTTTAAAAAAAAATTTTTCATTTTTGTTTAACAACCCTAGACCGAATTTTGCCTGAAAAAAACCAAAAAAACATCGGTAAAACCGTTTTTCCGCATCCGTTCTTGCCGACGATGACCGTCAACGGTTTCTGAAAGCGGATCGTGCCGGGATCTTTCGAATCTTGACCGAAGCTCCGAACGCCTGAGACCATCAGACAGTCCAAACTCGCCATCACGATTCCCGGCTCCTCTTGTCTTGAATTAAAAATTCCATAAAATTCTGCTGATTTTCAGAAAGCTTCAATTTACTGGGTTTTTTTAATTCAAACGCTGCAAATGCTGCACTGTCTGCCTGTTGCTACTTCAAACCCAACCCACACCCCCGCATTTTTATTGCAAATTAATTTTCCATAAAAATCGCCATAAATTTCAAAAAAATCGCAATGTGTTTTCAAGAGAGTGCATTAACAGGAAATCTTCTTTACATCATGAAGTTTGAATTGCCTGTGCTCGATTTCACCCTCGTGGCCTGGGTGGTAGCGCGTTAGACTCTTGTCTGTGCGCTCGGAGGATCGAGCCCCGCCGAGTGGTGTGTAGGCACTTAATGACAGAGAAAACTCCATGGGCAACCCTCATAGTTGTTCCAGAGCCGAGGGGTTGGGGGGGGGCCGATCTAGATAGCTGGAGCAAATTTTCTAGATTGATAGATAGCTGGAAAATTTTGGGGGGGCCGCGGGGGGGGCCATGTGACTTTGGGGGGGCTGGTCAAAATTTTGAAATTTGATAGATAGATAGCTAAAACGCTAAAAAGCTATAAAAAAGCAAAATAATGCTAAAAATACACTAAAAATCAAGTATAAACGCGTATTTTACCTAAAATTAGCGAAATTTTCAAGAATTACGAGCAAAAATGGTCAATTTTGATCAAAATTTGACTCATTTTATGTCTTTGAAGACAAAAATTTTCAGATAGATAGCTGGCTGAAAAATTTTTTTAGATAGATAATAGCTGAGCCGAAAAAACCTGTTTGATAGAGATAGATTCGAAAATTTTTTGGGGGGGGCCGGCCCCCCCCTAGAACAACTATGGCAACCCTACTGGACCAGTACCGAAGGCGAAAAGGCGAAAGCAAATTTTCGAGGGGGGGGGTGTCGTCACGTGGGGGGGGTGCCGAAAATTTTTCAGTGGGGGGGGTGTCAGTCATGGTACAGTGACACCCCCCCCCCCAGAGTGACACCCCCCCCCCAGGCGTGGGCCATGGGGGGGGCGCACTATTGTAGAAAATTTTCTGGGGGGGTGCACACCCCCCACCCCACCCATGAGATTTTTTGGCTTAAATTTTGAAGGAAAAACGCTAAATTTTGCTGCAAAATCTTTGAAATTACAATGAAGAATGTCAAGTTATCATATATTTAGCTTATATTATGGACTTTAAAGACAAAAAATCATGATTTTTGAGCAAAAATTCATGATTTTTGGGTGGTCCGAGAAAATTTTTGGGGGGTGTCACTGTTACTTAGGTCCATCTAGGGGATTTGTATACATAGTACCGTGGGCGGGGGGGGTGGGGGGGGACACCCCCCCCCGAGCACCCGAGACCGTCGGGTGGGGGGGGGTGGGGGGGGGGCACCGTGCATCCCACCCCATTAACCGGGCACACACCCACCATGGTACCCCCCCCCGTCGAAACTTGGGCCGACCCCCCCCCCCCCCCCCCCCCCATGAAATTTTGTCTGGCGGACACCCCCCCCCCCCCCCCGCAATTTTCTGCACACCCTAAATTTTTTTCATAAAATCATGATTTTTTGTATTTAATGTCCATAATATTAGCTGAATTTATGATTACTTGTACATCTTCATTGTAATTTCAAAGATTTTGCTGAAAAATTTAGCGTTTTTCCTTTCAAATTAAAGCGAAAAAAATTTCATGGGGGGTGGGGGGGGGGTGGACCCCCCCCACAGAAAATTTTGAAAAAATGCACCCCCCCCCCATGGGACCCCCCTGGGGGGGGGTCCCACGTTACCATAGGTTGGACCCCCCCCCCCTCACTTTTTGGTCGGCACCCCCCCCACGGTACCATACCCCCCCTCGAAAATTTTTTTGGGCCCACGGTACTGATACATACTTAAAAGTGATTTTTTTGATTTCTGATAAATGGTTACTTGCAATGAGTCGTTGTAGGTTCCTAATCCTAATCCTAATCCTAATCCTAAGCCAAGCCTTTTTTATAAGGTGAAAATGATCAATTTAGTTTTTGCATTTTTTTCTTTCCTGTGTTAAAGGGCAGGGGCCACCGCTACTGCACATGCACCTGTTTTAATAATGATGCATTACGCATCTAGGGGGGGGGGGGGGTGGGATCGTGTTCCGGATGCTCTGCTGAGTTGATTGAGCAATCGATCGTCGAAATCGGCCGAGGAAATCGTGATCTGGGCGACGTTATGTGTTGGCAATATTTGCGTTTCACGACGTGTGTCTCGTGCGCCGACCTGTCACGCGACTCTGCCAGCGCTGTGCTCAACCGATTTCGACGATCGATAGCTCAATCAACTCAGCGGAGTACCCGGAAGACGATGATGCCTCGTTTGTGGTTGGTTTTCACGGTTTTCTGAAAATCGAAAAAAATCCAAATAACAATAAATTGGTGTTTTGTGTTTTTTCGTAAATTTTTTATTGCACAACGACCAACGTTAAATAAAAGCAAAACCAACTACAATCGACACATCACCGTGTTCCGGATGATCTGCTGAGTTGATTGAGCCATTGATCGTCGAAATCGGCCGAGGAAATCGTGATCTGGGCGACGTTATGTGTTACGTTATCAGAAGAATGGTCACTGTTAATCATTCGTTAATCACAAACATCACAAGATAACCACGAAAAAACAAAAAAAAACTTTATTAACGGCACAAAATCTGTTGGTACAACACCCTATATTCATGCCGACCCAACCCGTTCCATAAATCACACCGTGCGGTGTTTTCATCGGTGCGGTGTTTTCACCGTGCGGTGTTTTCATCGGTGCGGTGTTTTCACCGCTGCGGTGTTTTTAGCAATTACCGGGGGTGGGGGGGGTGTCTAGCAAATTTCGAGGGGGGGGGGTGTGGATGGTCCAGTGTCAGGTTTTGGGGGGTGGGTGTCGCGTGACCCCCCACCCCCCCCAACCACGCGGAGGTCGCGGGTGCGCGGGGGGGGGTGTACCCCCCCCCCACCCCCCCTCGTCTTCGGTACTGTACTGGACAGCATTTTGTGCGCTTTTCTGAGTTAGCCTTGCTAAACACATCGCCGAAAATACTGTTTGCTTGTTTGTCATCATCGTCGTTGTGTGTCATTCTGCAAGATTTACAACAGGATTGCTACATCAGTAAAACTGTGTCGAGGCATGAGCACAAATTTCAGCATTTTAGCTTTGTCGTCCATGACAATCATCAACATGGCCATATCATGCATGTACTGTTGATTTATTTGAACGTGTCCGACCAAAATGGCGTGATTTGCTTTGAAACCGGCTCCGATTGTCATGCGCAGGCAGTAGAAACCGTAAGTTTTGATCCAGCTCCAGTCTCGTATTATTTCACGTGGAAGGAATCGCAGCATCCAAACTGAAAATCAAGATTGCTGTGGCATAACAAGCGCATGCTTTTAAAGCACATGACGACAGAAGTATAAAGAGAGCGTGTTTCAGATTGACATGCACTTGTTGTTGACCACAAAAATGAAAGACGGCATTGAAGCTGACATGGACGTGCACAACGAAGGTTGCGACAAAGAAAAGCGGTGCGAGAAACTCGGCCTCGGCTGTCACGAAGTGTCACCAAATGAGGTACAACTGCAGCATGTGAACATCAGTGGTGGGACGACTGATGTGATCGATGCAACAGTGACAGTCTGTTGCACAAATGCGAACGTAAACGAAGCTGCGCACAAAATCACAGCTCGAGTGACAAGCAGAGGCACGAATGATCAGACAACGATTCCGGTGCCTTTCCTCGTTTTCCTGGACACCGTACTTGGTTTCTACTGCACTTGTTACAGCGCTCAATGCCATTTTTAAGGTCCAGTGCAACCATTTGCAGTGAGTTTCGGAAGCCACGGATTAATTATTGTGAGACGTTCAACTTTGAAACAGTTTGGTTCTCTTATTTTGCATTTTCATTGATTGGATTAACACCGTACTATACCTAGCGCTGGTTCTCACGGTTTTAGTCAACTGATTTTCGTCTACTCACATTTCCACTGATTCTCAAACGTGTGTTAACCACATGGGCTTTTTAGAATTTCACGTTATGCAAAAAAAATAAAATCAAAATCATGTCGAAACTGTTGCACTGTTGCATTATGTTTTGGGCAAATGTTGCGCGTATTTTTGGTGTTTAGCGGGTGTTCTAGTTGCTACTGCACATCTGCAATGCGAGTGTCAGTTGAAGTGAAACAAATGTTGATTCGTGTCCTCGTTGTTTGTTGTGAAGTCCCCCCCCCAGGTGCCCCCCCCCCCCCCTGTCCCCCCCCCCCCCCATTTAAAAAGTGCCTTTGAGGGGGACATGGCAGGGCCCCCCTCCGTTTAGCTTTTATTTTACGGATTCGTGTAGTCCACACAGATGCAGTTCATTATCTTTAGTTATTTCCACACCACCGTGGCCTGGTGGTAGTGCGTTAGACTACAGTCTGTGCGCTCGGGGGATCGAGCACCGCCGAGGGTTGTATAGGCACTAAATGACAGAGAAAACTCAATGGGTGCCCTCCTACTCAATGGCGTTCGGTGCGGTTCTCTGGGTTAGCCCTGGCTAAAAAACATCGGCGGCGTGGCGTGCGCGTCATATGACTGCTGGACAGATCGTCTGGTTCTCAGTTTTTCTGATTTCAAATTGGCGTGCAGCCATGAAGCATTTTTCCCCATCAGTGTGTGCAAATGGGTATTACGATACGACACGTTCAATAAGAATAGGTAAAGCCTGCCTTGTTGTCCGTCAGAATTTTTATTTCATCATCGTAATATACCTTCCCTTTAACAGTAATGATGCTTATACAAAAAAAAGAACTAAAAACACGAATTGATTTTCTTCGCAAAGGAACCGGGTAAAAAAGCAAGCTAAAATAACACAACCTTGGTCATAAAATCACACACAAACCAGTCACGCACACACGCAGTTAAAAAATGAAACAAAAACAACAAAGTACGCACATTCCGAAAAAAACTAAATCCTTTTTTTTAATTTAGCGCAAGAAAAAGCGGAAAGAAGACAGCGACAAAGAGAAAGTACAGTATAAATAGAAGAGAAAAATATAATTTCAAACACAAGCAACATTTGCTGCCGTTTTTGCGTCATCAATTCTTTTGCTTTTCAAAAGACAAAGCTGTATCAACGAAAAAAACAGTGGACAAAACATATGGCAGTGAAGAAAAACAAAATTGACAACGTCGTTTTTTCGCACTAACTTGTCTAGAATTGAGTAAAAATTAAAAAAAATAGTTTCTAAATCTGTGACGAAAGCGCGCTGTTGCAACTTGCTAGAAAAAAACCCACACCACGGTTGGATACTGTGTGTTGTCGTTGTGATGTAAACGTGCATGCACCAGAAAGCGGACCGTTGTAAAAGTAATCGGAGGATAATCGACACACTTGATCATAAGCAGCACCAAAAAATACAATAAAAAACAGAAACTAAAACAAAAATGAATCAAACAATACATACTGTACATACTTTCAGAAAATATGCACAACTCATGAGTGAACGGTAAAAGACTGTTTGGGCGTGGCTTGTTTAAAAAAAAACTCGTCAAAAATTTTTTATTTTTCGACGTGTTCAATAGTGATAAAAACAGAACTTTGATGATTGTGAAACTGAATGAATACACGTAAAAGGAATAAATAAAAAATCGCCAATAAGTAAATTGAACACAAGCGAAATAAAATTGTTTTTTTTGTCTGGCACAAAACCGAAAAAAGAACACGCCTGGCACATTGGTGTTATCGCGTTCAGAGCGAATAAACCGTGGATGTAAAAAAAACGCATAAAAATTCTGGATTCACAAGGCAGTATACGTTCAAAACTTCAGTCAGAATCCTTTATCGTCTGTATTATAACGTCAAAAAAATCGCTGAAATCTACCGTAATTAATTCCTTTGCGTCGCTAAAAAATTCGTTGCAAAACAAAGCAATACCAACATCGAAAATTCTCGCATTATGGCTGGCTGGTGTACTCCTGCAATAAAAAAGGAACAGTTTTCATTGTTTGACTTTTATTTTGAATGTCTTGTTGGGTTTTCAGTGGTGCAGTAGTTTCGAGCGTAGGTTTTCAAATGAACGTCTCACTTCTTTATAGGACGCAGAGTATGACTCGCTCACGGTCTCCCTGTAGCCGGTGGCGTCGGCTGTCGTCACCGCGGTGGCGGGCGCGTGCGGTTCGGCATCTGCAAGTGTGAACATTCACGAAATGGAACGTGCGACCAAAAGTTCTTTCTTATTAACAAGATACAATGTATTTCTGACGTTATTTATATACAGGGTGATTTCAGAAAAAGAATCGTGTGCATGGTTTGGGCTAAATTTTCAACCAACATCGTTCGCACCGCCGCAAAGTGCGCGGTTATTTCAGATTTCAAGAAATTCAGAAACAGCAGCGGAGCGGAACTTAAGCGCCATTCATGGAGGCTGACGCGCGTTGACGCTCGTCACTTCACTACACATTCACGCAGCAACAAGCGCTTCAGTTTCAGAGCACACGCACATTCATGCGTACGTTCATGTTAGCGCGCGCGCATGAATGGGCCTCTAGAGGCCGGTGTGTGAGTGGAACAAGCACACTCACCGCCGTCCGCCGCGTGCACCTGCCCCATTGAGCTGCTGTAATTCTTCATGCGATCGAGCGTCTGCCCGATCGGCTCGTGCACGATCTCCATCAGATTCTCCGGCCACTCTGCGCCCGCCACCGGTGCGGTCGGTTGCCCGGCGGCGGTGCTGCCCGCGGCGTGCTCGTGGTGCGTCCGCTGCGGTGGCGCGGGCGGCTGCGAGACGCCGAGCACGGGCGTCTGCTGGTGTACGTCGCCGGCTTGCCCTGTGTGTGGTGGTTTCGTGTTTGCCGGCCTACTACTAGCGTGATGGTGCGCCCGTCTCCGATGGTCGTCCGATGCGCCTGTCCCGCTCGTCTGCTCCTTGCCGAGGCCGACCAAATTGTAGGCGGCCGCCAACGCACCGCCGGTCGGCGGGCGCGAACCGCCGCCGCCGCCAGCGCTGCCGGTCGAGCTGGCCTCTGTATTGGTGCGACATCGAGGTTTAGTTGGTTTTTGGTGGTGGAAAGTGACACACACACACACACGACACACAACAAGAAACACACGGGCATAAGCGACACGCACACACACACACACACACGACACACAACAAGAAACACACGGGCATAAGCGACACGCACACACACACACACACGACGAAACACGAACACACGCACGTACACAGTGCGACGACACTGAGAAGACGTCGCTGCTGATTTTGCCACTGACTACGTTAGAAGAGGACAGAAAAAAGTTTTAAGGCCAATTCATGCACCCGGCACGTCACGTCACGGCACAACCTGTATAAACGAGCACGTGTTCTAAAGATAACGTGACGTGCCGGATTGCTGGTTTTTTTGCTCGATGAATGAGACGTGACGTGTCGTGCCGGATAAATTTTGTGCGCATGAATTAGCCTTTACTTGCCAAATTAGGAGCAACGGTTTCTCGGTGACAGAAGTGGATGCATGATAATGGAGTTTCTTAGCCGTGCAAAGGAAAAACGGAAACAGTTTTGTTTGTTGAACTTCTCTTTGACTTGTTTGACGTTGAGAAAACAGTGTTTGGCTTTTCATCCGGTTTTTAACACTTGGAATGCCAAATCTGACGCTTTGTTTTCTCAATGACCAAAAAGCAGCATGCAGAGCGGAGCGTGCGTGCGCGCAGAATGTGATGCGACAGGAATGTAAAAAAATAATCAACAAAACAGTAAATGGTAACGAAAACAAAAATGTTGTTTTACTGGTCTATCAATTTTTGTTGATGGCACACATCACAACCACACAACAAGCCAAAAATATAGCTCACATATAAAAAACTCATTGCAAGAATGAAAATGAAAGAATATGTATGAAAAAAGTAACCTGACAATAAACAATGCAGTCCTTTAGTCACTCAGAGTTTGCGAAAACACACGTCCGAACGGATAACATGTCCGATCATCCACGAAACCTTTGGCGATTTGTGCAATAAAATCAGAAACAGCTTGATCGGACGTCTTCCATGCGGACGCGTCTTGTCACGTGTGTTGATAATTGTGAATGATGAGATGACAATAAAAACATCGTGTATTATACTGTATCATTCAAAGAAAAGCACTCCGGTGGTTTTCGCGCAAGAAAGAAAAAAAAGAGAGATTTGCAATCAATCGGTTTCTAATGTCAGTGGCGCGACGACGAACCTGGCGACGTCGGCGACGCGGCGGCGGCCGTCGTTTGCGGCTGTTGCATTTGTCCGGGACGATAGCGTCCGCTGGACGTGGGTGTTGACGTGATCGCATGCGACGATGGAGGGCCGTAGCGGATGCCGCCGCTGAACTGAGTCGACGCCTGCAGCTGGTGCTGCGTGCGCACGGTGTGCTGTTCGGTTTGATAGGTTTGATCTGGAAAAAAGCGTGAATGAACGCACACACACACGGCTACACGCACGTCAAACAGAAGAGCGCGGGAAACAAAAGGCGCAGACAGTGGTTTGTTATTGTTTGAGAGAACGGAACGTATAACGTTTAGTGTGTCGTTTTGCGTCACGTCAATTGTTACTTTGAATTTGACGTAAAATGGGAAATGTTACTTCAACTTTGACTTCAATTTGACACGCGTCACGTTAAATGTCACGTGAAGCGTGGTGTGTTACGTCAAACGTTACGACAAACCGTTTTGTCATGTTAGGTCAAAGTTATGTCAAACATTACGTCACACCTTACGTCAAATCTACGTCAAACATTACATCAAGTGCTACGTCTTCTTTCTTCAACAAGAGTGTTACAGTAGTAAAACCACAATCCTGAATCTACGGTCTCCACACCATGTTCATAATCTCGTTGCGTGCGCACGCCATGCTGACTGCGCCAGGTGTCGTTCAGGTATCCGGTGTCGCTCGAGTAGCCGCGCGCGAGGTCGGCCGGACCGGATAAAGGCGGCTGCTGCGGTCCGGTCCGGCGACCGTCGTTCGGACTGGCCGGAGACCGCCGCGACAGAGTGTCCAGTTCGCGTTGCAGTGATTCGAGCGCGTCGCGACGCCACGATGGAGCTGTGGGGCCCGGACGACTGCCGTCGAGCAGCGTGCTGCTGCCGCCGTGTCGTCGACCGGTCGTGCCGAGGTCGGAGCGACTACGGTAGTTGTAGCGACGTGAGTCGGCCGTGCCGAACGTCGCCGCTGCCGATTCTACGGTCCGATGCTGAGCGGTGCGCGCGAGCGAGCCGAGGTGCTGCTGGTGATGATGATGATGACGCCGTTGCGTGGTGCTCATCGGCGTTCGATCGTCCACCTCTGCAACACGCACACACGCACACTGTCACCTCACGTCGCCTTTGTTACACCTACTGTGTTCTGCTGTTTCTTCTGTTTGGTCGTGCTTGTTGCGTTGCGTGTGTGCGCGCAATTTGGTTGGTCACTTTTTTGCGTGTGTGATGGTGGTGGTGTGTGTGTGTGTGCGCGGTTGCTGGGTTGTATATAGGGCTCTCCATTCTCTCCGTACTCGACTCCAAACCTCGTTCTGGTGTGATTCTTGCGTTTCCGTTAATATGAGGTGAGTTACAAAGCGGACTGATTTTGTTTAGCAAAAAAAGAGCACGGTGCAACATGAAAGTGCCGTTTTTTTGTTTAGAGAGAGAGAAAAACGGAAACACATCGCCCAAGACGCGCTGCGGAAAGCCCCATAGCCAGACAAGAGCACACACACACACACACACGGACACTGGAAAAACACTATAAGTCAACAATGGTCAACAGTCAACCAAAGTGTTGACTTATAGGTTTCCCAGTGAACAGCAAAAAAAGACAGAAAAACAACCAACGAGCACATGCAGTTACCACACAGCACGCAACCAGGCGACCAAACAGAAGACAAAGAACCAACATGTTGATTAGAAGTCGACCACACGCACACATATCGGGTCGCATTACAGAGGCCAAACTGCATACCGGCAGCATAACGGAAACGGAATGGGTTTACCGAAACGTTTACTTTTGAAGTCGAAAGGATTAAAATGTAATAATACTGAAACAAAAAAAAGAGAAGCACTGCACAAATGTCAGATTCTGGGTAAATCGTGGAGTCAAACCGTTTTTTACCACGTTGTTCGGTCTTGATCTTGTTTTTAGGTAGGAGAACTTGGAGGAAAACTATATGAGAGTGACGTCAAATGAGTCGAAAGATTTTTTTCAAGAGAGATCAGATACGTTTCCAAGGAGACCGAATATGTTGGTGTGCTAGTGATAGTGAACCCAAATTGCAACAGTTGATTTCACAGTTGATTGTACAGATCAATGGTTTTCACCTCGCCCGAGCGCGGTCGCTGACATCGACCGTCTGCTTCGTCGAAGACTGCTGGTACCGTACTCTTGCTCGCTCGGGGTTCCGTAGCGCAAATAATCGCCGGGCTTAAAATTTCGGCCAAAGTTATTTCGAGATACTTGGGATTTGAAACACCGAGACGACGATGTGTCACATTTATTTGTGAGTAAAATTTTGGGTAAAATTTTGGGTGAAATTTTGGGCAACTTCAGGAAATTTCAGAATTAACCTGTGCGAAAATTGTGTTAATTACCAAAATGTTACCCAAAATTTTTTAGCCATAATGTTACCCGAAATGTTACTTTTAATGTCACCTAGCCAAACAAAAAAAATAAAACCAAAAAAATTTCTTCTCGCTTGGCAGCGTTTTTGCTCCTCATCAATGGATCAGTGATTCAACGTTCAAGAGTAACCCTGGTGGCTTTGGTGGTAGACTCGTTGTCTGTGTGTTCCGGAGGGATCGAGACTTGCCGAGGGGTGTATATAGGCACTTAATGACAGAGAAAACTCGATGGGCGCCCTACTCGACGGCGTTCTGTACGCTTTTCCGGGTTTGCCCCTGGCTAAAACATCGCCTAAAATCACCGTTCGCTCGTTTAAAGAGATTGCTGATGTGACACTTACAAACGTGATAGATTTTTGTTGAATGAATTTGTTCACCGCCGCGGTCGCGTTCCAGCGTCTCAAGGCGCTCGCTGATCTTGCTGATATTCTCCGTCAGGTGTCGGTCCTCCTGGAATGGTTTTTGCCAAATTGATTGATTCAGGGCCTCAAAACAAAAAAGGCAATCATCCAGTTATTGCTGTCCGTGTGGGCACAAAACACCTACCGTAGTCGGTCTCGACACGTCAGTAATCGGCAAAAAAGATAGCTTTCAAAAAATTGATGTCAGAAAAAAACAGATGCAACATAGTTTTGTTCCAATTTTCCATTGATCTTTCGACTAATTCTCTCTTGCGATCACAACAACTGAAACAAGATCGCGCCGGGACGCAACCACGGTACACACCGGACTCCACCGGCCCAGAATTTTACAAACTGTCTACCTAAACGTACTCGACTAGCCTTTTCCACACGTTTCAGGAAAAATGACCGTACCTTTTCAATGATTCGTACTCGATTGAAGACGCCCTCTTTGAAGCCCTCCACGTATCCCTGCCGAAAGTCGTCTTGATTCGGGTACTGCTCCTCCAGTCGATGAAGCAGCGTAGTCGTGATTCGATCGCCGAATATTCCCGAATCACCGTCGCGGAAGCCCTGCATGTAGCCGGAGCTGAAGTTGCCCTGCTGGCGAGCGGCCAAGTTGTGCATCGAGGTGCTCATGCCTGCAAATGGTTTGTTCAGGTTCGGGTCGAGGTTCAGGTTGGAAGTTTGTTCGACCGCCTAGACAACTTTTGCTCGCAATGGTACAGTGTAACTCTATGAGATATCCGACTAGCTGATTGGTTGGTGATCGTGATGCGTGCATTCTGTGCGAACTGCGAACCAAACTCCGCCTCACCGCTGCAGTGCCTGCACAGAATGCATGGCATCACGTGGTCACCAATCAATCAGCTAGTTGGATATGAGTTCGACTGTAATGAGGAGCCGTGTCAAAGAGAGGTGTCAGAGGTGGTTGATGTTGGTGAGACAAACTTGATGTGGTAGCTATTTGGAGGTCGTTTCCACTGAGAAAACGACTGGGAACAATATACTACAAAGTCCCAATTCAACAGTGTTCGTTGCAGCACCTTGCATGCCGGCGTCCCGTAGTCCCTGCACGTAGCCGGAATGGAACGGGTCGCCCTTGTCACCGTACTGGTCCTGCAGTTGCTCGCGGGCGCCAGCGGCCGAGCCGACCTTGCTCGCGTCGCGAAAGCCCCGGACGTAACCGTCCTCGAAGTCGCCTTTGCCGGCTGAACATGCTTTCTTTCATTTTTTTTCAAAGTTAAGGTCAGCAGTTCACATGCTGCCGTGTCGTGTCGTGTCGTGCACGCATTCGTCTGTATGAACGGGCGTTTAGCTAGCTGCTACGATGGTCAAATGGCAAATTTGTCTAGGCACCACGGAGTAATGGTGTCTAAAGGCGCGTTTAGCAATTAGGTAGTTTTTCTTACGTACGCACGGAACGCACGTCGTTCATGAGCATGAGCATGACATGAGCAAATCGTGTCAAGGCCAACTACTGTATATACCGTATTCGCCGTGGGTTCACAGACTTGGCATTTGACTGAGTTGTTGATCAAAATATGGGTTAGTGAAAGAGGTTAGTTTGTTGTGTCAAAGCAAACTGAAAAAAGTGTAAGTGCAAAAAAGAACACGACTTGCTAAAGTTGTAATGTAACCAGCCCTTTCCAGTGCTCCTTTTAGTTCTTTTTGAATGGATCAACTTGATTTTCAAGAAGAATTCTGTGTTTCCAATAATGACAACTTCCAGCCTTGAAAATCAACTTGACCCAATTCAAACAATACTGAAAACAGCTCTAGAACGGGGACAGAGTCGCTGTAAGCGGCCGCACGCTCATAAAATGCCAAAATATACATTCCAAAAAGAGTGCCAAAATTGATGCCATGCCATAATATGTGCCAATAATTGTGCTGTGTGTCAGCTGCTCTTTTTTGCGTTTTTGGCACACATTTTGGCATGGCATTAACTTTGGCACGCATTTTGGAATGTGTTTTTGGCATTTTTTGAGTTGGCGAAGTCTCGCGCGCACCCAGCAACAACGAATGTCGCAACTCCAACAGGTCTCGCCGCGTCAAATTGCTTGTCAGCATCGTTCCATTGGCCATTTGAGTGTTGCTCGACCGTTTACTGCGTTTACTGCGGACGTTTGCGGCGCGGTCAACTGCGTCCATTTCGTCCGAGCTAACCTTGACCGCATTATTAAGGACACGCATTTTTTATGCGTGGATGTTTTTTTTTGCCGTGCATACCAGTTGTTTGGAAAAGAAACTTCTAGCAGGACGAAAGTGCATTCGATGTGCACAACACAGTACAGACAAACACACTGGCACACATTGAATATGTGAAAGCAGGGCGCGTGTGTCATTCATTCCTTCATTCATTCATTTTATTTCGGAAAACGCAGGAAACTCCGATAGAACTGTGTGTCTCCCTCCAGCCCCTGAGCCTGTGCGTTTGTTTGTGACTGTGCAATATCCAAAAGTGCGCTGACTTCACAAAACGTCTCTAATACATATCAGCGAACTATTTCACGGTTTCTGTACAATGCGGCAACGAACAGCTATGTACTGCAGTTTTATATAAAACAAAACTTAAAAAAATCTGGTTGCTTGTTCTTTTTCTCATTATGCGCACTCACATCAGCGTCTCGGCCGGTTTGATCTGGAAGCGAAACGAAAAGAAAATGTGAGCATATTCTGCGAATATTTCACGGTTATATTGTGAAGCAGTGTTATGAAGGCAAACGAGGCAAAAAAGGCAAAAAATGTTAACAAATATGTTTTAGTTTTTCACCTTCACCAAAAGTGCATGAAAACAAATACGGTATGGCCGGTTAAACATGGCAGTTTTTTTCAGGGTGCAAGGAGCGCGCGAATTTTGAATGAAAGAAAAAAGACGCTCAGAAACTAAATTGTGTGCCAAATTGGACGCGTTTTTTTAAACTAATAGATTATCCGCGCTATTCTGTTCATTCTTTATCCCTTGCACACATGATTGGGAATTATGTTGGCTTTTTTGAAAAAGACAACTCCTAGTCTGCGGCTGATCCCGCCTTGACGGACTGCCTCATTTATTCGGCCATACTGTACCACCACCATATGACACACTTAAAGTTAGTAACAATCAGTTATTGTTATGCTGAGTGATTTCAAACAAAAACCACCGAAAAAACCTTTTAATGGCTACCAAAAAGCGTTTTTTTTTCTCCCGCTTACCGCCAGATCGGCTGTCCAGCTGCACTTTGATGTTGTCGATGCGCGATTCGAGCGCCTTTAGATCGGACGCCATGTGTTTGTCTTTCTGAAAACGTTTTCAAAATTAACTTTTGAACGTTTTTACAAAGAATTTCAGTGGTGTTCTCAGAATAATATGAATCCATCTCCAACAAAAAGTTCGTGCTGCTCAATAATATCTGCACTGAAATCATTAATTATATCGCTTTTTGAACTGGAAATCGTCAGACTGAGACAACAACGTTTTTTAACGTCGTCAGCAAAAGTTCGCTCCAAGCATTTCTTCAGTCAACAAATTGTCGACCAAAGAAAGTGTTGACTTTGTCGTTCTCTGTTTAGTGTCACTCACATCGATTGTGCTCATTGTGCCCAGCAGCGGCTGTGCGGTGCCGTTGCCGACAACGCGACGACCGGCCCTTCGGCGGTATCGACTGAAAAAAATATTTTTTTTGCGATACACTCAACAGGAACGATAATGGAGTCAAGTTTTATTGATCATTTGGCTGTTTGTTCAAGATGCAAAAAAAACTTGTTTTTTTCACTTTGTGGTTTTATGACCACCACTGACGTTGGCAATTCTGCACATACTCACGGATAACTGACAACCTCTGAACTTATTGTAGAACAAGTCGTCAACGCCACTAACTGCTATATTTTGCTGATTTCGTATTTTTAATTTGTTTTTTTTTGTCAAGCATGACCATTTGTATGTCAGCTCTTACCTCGCCCACAGCCAGTACAGACAACAGCACAGCAGTATCAACAGCAACAGCAACAACAACAGAAGCAGCAGCCACCACCACGGCCAGCCAGCCACGATGAGTCCGCGCGAATCTGAAAAAAACTCAGAAAAAAGAATTTCGGTGACTTTTTGGTGAGATTTGATGACTAGAAGAGGAGACTTGGCGGTTTTAAAACTTTGTTTTTGCCCAACTTAAAAAGTAGTACCATTTTAATTAACGAAAGCATCGAGAAGGTAAACACACCAAAACCCATTGCGCAGTCGAATTCAGCAGTCCGAAGACCAAAAGATTGAGTGTGTCGGCAAAAATGCCGGTAGAGACCCGTACAAATTGTTTATATGACTGGAATTTTTTGGCCGTTTGCTTTTGTACAAATGAGCACGAAAAAACCAAAACCTGAGAAAAACAAGACATCAAACAACAACAAAAAACTGTTGAACTGAAAGCTCAACAATTTTTTTGGAGGTTTTGAGTTTTATATGTTACTAATCAAATGACACGGTGAAATTAAACTACTTATAAATGTTTTCATTGGATAAACAAACGTTGATCAAATTTTTTCAAAAAAAACTGAAAATAAAACTTTTCTGAGACACTATCATGTTGCACATTTTGTCATGTAAGATGCAAACTGTGCAGTTAATTAAGACATTGCAGTGAGAGAGCCATAAAAACTAAAGAGCACTAAAACAACTTTAAACTGAACATGTAGCGGTCAAGCAAGAGACAACATCACATACATACAAACAGTCCATTAAAAACTTTCGATGACAAATTTTGTGTCATCCAGATAGAGTGGCAATCAAATCAACAAAACGCGTAAAAACACCATCAGCCATACCATACACGGTGTGACAAAACTGGATTGAAATTCGCGTGTGGAAAAACTAGGGAGCAGCATGTTTGGAAAACTAAAACATGCCTCACACTGCAAAAAAAGTTCAACACCCAACAATAAATGCCAAAACTGTGATCGGACGGAGTACGGTATCCAACCGTAATCGGTCTCGCAACGATCGTTTGTACTTGTCAAGAAAATTGAGCTCAAGAAATTAGGACAAACTAGTTGCAAGAATCCTTTTTAGAGATCAGCGGAGAGATCGTGTCGAGACTAAAGATACCGTAATCCGTGTGCCCACAGCTTCGGCTTCACAGATTCGCATGTGTGACATGTACCCTACTCCGTTTGACACAATGTTGGGCACTTTTGTTGTAAAACTTTATTTGGCGTGCAGCAATAATAAACTTTGGTATGCATGCATCAGCTGAAAAACGGTGTGAGAAATCGAAGCGAAGTCAATTCACACGCTTGCGTTGAATCTTTTTTTTTGCGCGAATGGAATGCGCGAAAATTGTGAAAACATATTAAAAAACACTGCGTTTTTTTCAAGGGATTTTTTTGGCAGGACGGATTGTGTTTATTTTTCCTGTGTTTTTTGTGACTCGTTTATTGAGCGATTTTATTTTATCCCTGCGATTTTTTCAGCCCGGTTTAACAATTTGAAGTAGTGGGCCAGTTCAAAAAATGTGAAAAACAAAACACTGTGAAGGGTCTGGTGATACGATGCGCAGGGAACAATTTTTTTTTCTTCAAAGCTGAGGTCTTAAGCTCTGATGATCTGAAGATGTCTTCCAATATCACACAAAAAAGTTCCCATGTGGCCATATTTGAGAGGTAGATATGTTGTTTCTCGGTAACAATCGCATTTTTGGTGTTGTTTTTTGTTTTATCTTTCTATGATAGCAGCGAAGTCTTTATTGCCTTCATTAAAATTTATGCTGTTTTTAAACATTTGGTTCCCTCCGCAAGAACAACACCAACAATTTTTAACTTCAAATTCTTTAAACAGCAACCCAAATCCCTGCAATCAACAAAAAAAAACAATTGCAACTCCACTCACCTCGCCACCAACCGACGAGCGGCTTATTGTCGAACCACCAGACGGCGACGAACGGAAACTCGTAATTGACGCCCTTCTCCATCGGATAGTTCAAGAAGCCACCGTACACCCCGCCGTCGCCGACCGGAAACTTTTGCTCCTTCGTCAGCGTGTTTCGATCGAACGATCCGGTGACGTAGTACGGGATGCCTTGTTTCTGAGCGCTCAGTTTGTCCGTCAACATTGACGAGTTGATGTCGCCTCGTTCAGCGCGCGTGTCCGCGACGACGTAGTAACGGCTGTGATTGTTTGGGAAATTGATTGCACTTTTTAGGACGCATTATTTTAACATTAGACCAGTGTTCGGAATAGCATAATGCCCGGAAACTGTTGTTGTTTGGCGGCTTCACACTTCAGCAAGAAACTACACTACACCACCCAACGGATTCCCAAACTCTCCAAATTGCAAAAATGCGGCTTTTTCTACGCCGCCGTCCGCTCACAGAATATTCGTGTCATTCGGCACCGGCTTGATGATGATCTCGCGCGTGGTGCCCGGCTCAAACAACGTGTCCAAGTAGTAGTCCGGCGGCACGATACAACAGGCCTTCTCTTTCAGTGTGTTCGGATCGGCGGGCGCGTGCATCGCCACGGTCTTCCATCGGTGCCATTCGCCGCCGATGTGCGCGCTCACCTGCAAATTTGAAGAGAATTTGATGGTGGTCGCGGTGGCGCAATCGTCCAAGGCGCTTAGGGATTAATGAACTAGGTTCGACGCCTGGCCGAGAATGACTGTGACAAGTGACAGCCCAACGTTCGGTATCATGGATGAGTGCTCTAGTGCTCAGAGATACGGTAAAGCCTGCTTACTTGTATCCGACGCTTTGGTACTCTTTTTCGGATGCTAAGCTATTTGCCGAATTGGTGGCAAGGTAGCCGATATGCTATAGCGCCGTGCTTCAAATATGTTTCAAATGTGCTTCAAGGGAAATGAAAGAAATGTCCAGAAATTTTCCACTCCGGAGATAAAAACAAAAAGCTTCAGTAGCAGTTCCGAAAACCGAAAATTATAAAATCCCATGGCGGTTTGATAACTGATTTTCAGTTTCTAATGAAAACTCAAGAACCAAATTGACGTTTTTTTTCAGTTTGTTGGCCTCCGACAGGCGCACTTTACCTGAACGGTGTACTCGCTGGCGCTCGGCTCGAGATTGTAAAGCAGATAGCATTTCTTGTTGCACGGATCGCCGGGACAACGCAGGTCGATCGACGCTTTTTCGTCCATGTCAATCCAGGTGTCGAGGTCCGACTTGGTGTAGCGCACCTGCATGCACAATAATTCAAAAATTGTCCTTCACCAGAACCCTGTTGAAAATGTTAGTTTTCACTGAAAAACTTGTTCCCACTGTTCCAAAACACGGACCTTTGATAAATGGGAGTGGTTTGTACATATGGCGGATGCAGGCAAATGGAATGGTTCTCGTGTGAAAAGAAAAAACACACAGAAACAGTAGTCCTAGTGCGTATTACTCTCAAACAGCTAAACGTCGTACCCGATATTTCAACGCCTCAACGGTCTTCTCCTCGGCAGTTCCAATGACCAACGCGTCCCACGAGATTGAGATCGCATATTCGGTTGTTTTGCAGCTGCGCAAGTTCGAGACAACCAATGCACCAGGCGGCAGTGTGTTATAGGCGCCCCAGGCAACGGCTAAAAAAACGACGAATTCCGACGAAAATGAATCAAATACAACACAACCTCAACTTTCAGTCAGTTCAATTCATCTTAGTTGCCTAAAATTAAATGAAAAACACATTGTTCATACCCGCGGAATGTTTCGGCGTCAATGTGACATTGTAAATCGTGGACGGATGGAGATTCTCAATCGTGTAGGCGGTCGCTCCCGCTGGCACGGTGCGCGTGTGCACTTTCTCCATGTTGATACCTGGCGTCAGCGAGTACAACGGGTAGGCCGCCAGCTGGAAATAGATAAAATTTTAATGCGACTTTCATTCAGATCATTTTGTCGCAATGACGCGATAACGTTGATGATATTTTTGTTGACGTGGTAGTTTCCCGGGGAAGTATACGAAAGACCATTGCATTTTTACTCGGTGCAACCAAATCGTTCGCCGCCACCTCACCTCGTATCCCCATTTGCTGTCGGCCCACACGGATTTCCACTTCACCCGCAACGACCACGGCGTTCGGTAGACCAATCGGAGCACATGCGGACGTCCCGGATACGGAAGTGTCGAGTAGGCGCCCCAGAGCTGTTCGCCGCAGCCGTTGTTCGTGCACGCCTCCACGGTGATATTGTAGACGGTCTCCCATTCCAAGTCGTCCCACTTGATGCGAGTGCCGGGCACATTCACCGTGAAACGACGCTTCTGACCGGTGATACCGATGTGGTGGTTGTACGGTGCGATCGTCACCTGGAAACACAGAGAATTCGCAAAGGTTGCAAAAAATCTGAAATCTGATTGGACAGTAGCCGAAATACTATTTCGAAAAGAATTTTTCCATACCTACCGAATAATGAGTCAACAGCTCACGGTACCGGGGCAACAGAATCTCCGGTGGGTCCCATTCGACATGCATCATTTCGTGGGTCTTATCGATCAACCTCAAGTTTGTCGGCGCCGAGAGCCAAGCGAGCGGACCAGTGGTGATGTCGGTGGTTCGGAAGATCTTCGAAATGTACCAAATGATTCGGTCTTCCGCGCCGCCTTGCACCGTGATGTTATACGCAGTGACCGGCTTCAGGTTCTTGAAGTCGAGATCAAGTCGATCTCGAGACAGGTTGTGCGTCTTGACGTCCTTCGCTCGGTCGCTGGCGATTGATATGGAGACCTGAAGATCGAGAAACAGTTTTTTTGCACGTAAAAAACTGTACTTGCGAGAGCTTTGAATCTCCTCCACAATCTCCTCCACCTCCACTTTTTCCAAACATTTTGCCAAACCGGTGGTAACCAAACAAAAATGTCTAAACTAAACGCTCCATCTCTTGTGGCTACTACCCGTTAGCCAAACGTTTTTGTTAGGCTTCCATCGGTGGCCACAAGAAATATGAGCATTAGCAAAAATGTTCAGATGAAAGTTGGGAAAAACGGTTTTCAGTGTAGAGTGTGGTCCAGAGACTAGAATCCAGCTTCAAAATCAATTTAACAACCAACATAACTAACCAAATAATACCGGATTTCATCCTCGATCACGCCGGGCGGAATCCATTTGACTCCGATCGAGTCGTGCGTGTTCGACTTCTGCACTAAACTGCCGCCCAACGGTCCGGGCAGCTCCTTCGTTGACACGTACACCGGCAACGACCATTCGCCCCAGTTACCGGATTCCGCGCGTGCCTGAACCTTGACGACATAGGTCGTCACCGGATCCAAGCCTTCCAGTTTGAAGCATCGCGACTCGTGCGTGATCACGGCGCTGCGATATTGGTTGCATGCGAGGTCTTCCGCACTGAGATCCACGACTGTCGGGTCGGTCGACTCCGCTTGCGTCGAGTAGGCTAGTTGGTAGCCGGTGACGGCGCCACGGAGCGGATACGGCGGCAGCCAGGCGAGAACGACGTAGCGAGCGCCGCTGGTGATCGCGTGTAGCTCGACGGGCGAACCGATTTCTAAACGAAATTAATTGGCTGAGTTTGGAGATCACTTGGATGTTTGACTTTGGAAAGTTGGAGAGTTTCCATAGATGAAAACTGAGTGATGAGTTCTTGGGCTACATGACCAATTAATGGTCTACATTGTCGGAAACACGAGACAACAGAGCGTTTTGAAATTTTGAATCATCAAAGTCATACCACAAATTGTCTTTCAATTTCTTCGTGTTTTAGGTATCATATTTTGACTACTTCATTGGCTGAACCAACCGCTTCCAGCAGTTCGAACGTCGACGTTATCCGACCACGGTCCCGGTCCGGCGGCTGTGTACGCCTTTACCTTGAATCGGTACCGTGTGCCGGGCGCCAGATCCTGAATCACGACACGATCACGAGAGGTGACCGACTGGTATTTCGCGGTTCGCACCCAGTCATCCAGTCCAATCAACTGATACTCGTATTGCGTGATTTCGCCGTGCTGCTTGTCGCAGTCTGGTGGGTCCCAGCGAAACAGGAGCGAATCGCGAGTAGCGTCCTCATTGTGAACGTTCGTTGGCGGACCGGTGGGACCTGAGAAAAATAGCGATTTCCGGTAAGAAACGGCAAAATTCTTTCAGCTGTGTAGAATACCTATGATTGGCTGCCTATGATTTCTAATTCTAGCCTAGCAGTACTACCATTGCGCTGCAAATATTGAATATGCTAGTGTACAATTCATCGGTTTGTTACCAACTTTGCTCTTCAGTTCGTTTCGTCTCGGTCGTCTTCGGCGTCTCAATGCCGTCCTTCGGCGCTCTTGGCTTCACAGAAATCTCGTAAAGCGAGTACGGCTCAAGGCCTTTCAGTAGCAAATTGTTTGTCTGAAGAAAAAATTGGCAACAGTTTGAAAATAAAAAATGAATAGTGGCAAAAGTTGCCAGAGTCGCTCTGTACCTGAATGTTGTACTTGGTAACCGGCAATGCCGAGTCGTCGGGTTCACAATTGCCAATTTGTAGAAGACGATAAGTGACATCCGATCCGTACTTCCAGCCCTTGTCTTCTGCTTTCATTTCCCATTTTACGTCCAGCATCTCGGGCCCCTTTGGACTGACATCGACAAAGATGTCGTCTAGTGAAATTATGTTTTTTAGTTGTAGATTCACATTGTTTTTTTCAGAAATTTTATTGCAGATTTTACTCAACTCAATACCAAAGTAAAACGGGTTTGTTTACCAGGCACTCGAATTGTATGAACATCCTCCGGTGACCATCGGCTTACAGGTCCTTTGTCACGTCCGTCATTCTCGAGTGCTTGTGTGCGCATTTTCACCTAAATGTAAGATAAAATGAGAAAGTACCTTAACTTTTAGACCTATCTCATTGATTTCCCCACTTTTCAAACAGCAAAAACAGTGCGGAATAAGTGGCAACCACAAACCGTCCACGTTGTTCCCGGAAACGTTTCAAACGAGTATTCTTTTGGATCGGTGGTCGCAATGTCAATGTAGCCGTCGTGCGTGTCGTTACGATAATGCAGAACGTACGTAACGTGCGAGCATTGCCACGATGACTTCGGTGGTTCCTGAGAAGATTTACGTGAAGCAAATGTTTGGTATCTTTTCGTGAAGTTAAAGTTTAGATTTGAAAGTTTTGACATTAAGAAGGAATTTGAAAAACTTCAGACATACCTCCCATTTGACCTTGATTGTTCGAAAATCGTCGGAGCTGAGTTTCACGTTATGTGGCGGTGATTTCGGTTCTGAATTTTTTACAAAGACCTTGTCCAATCGTGATTGATGGTTTAAAATTTAACAAAATTGATGAATGCCACAAAGTGCACAAAACTAAAAAACTGACCACCACATGACGTTTCAACACGGTCTTCCGGGCCTGGCGGACCGTTTTTGCCATTTTTAGCAGCCGCACGTACGCGGCAGAAATATGGTGTGTCGGCTTCCAGATTGTCCACCTTTAACAAACTTATTTTTATGCAGCCGAGTCAATCAGTTGTTTGATTTGATAAAAACTTTATAATTAACACTAAAAACACTCACAATGACGTTGTATTTTCGATTGCGACTATGCTGCAGCGGAATCAAGCCGCCACGCTGCGTCCATTTTCCGCCTTGTTCGCTGCATTCCAACACGTAGCCACGCAGATTCTTTGTCTGCAAATGAAACAAGTAATTTGTGAAATAAAAACATATTCAAATTTTGTCACTTGATCTCATCTTCTTGGCCTGTTGGTTACAGCAACAGGAAACTCTGCCACAAAACATTTGATCCATGCGCCTTTTTGGATCATCTTGCTACTTCCCAGATCAGTACTAAGTTAAAAAAAATGTTCAAGAATATTACCTTATCTGGATCAAGTCCTTCGAACTCCAATGTCAAACCATCCGGTCGTTGATCGACCACTTGCAGATGACTGTCCAATGCCGGTATGATCATCTCGCTTGTTTCTACGGTCAACGCTTGCGCCCAATTGCCCCAATCGCCGTCACGTGTATGAGCGGCGACCTCGATTTCGTACTCGGTTTCCGGTTGCAATTCAGCAATGTGATAGCAGAGACGTGTTCCGCCGTGCTGACAAGCCAACTCGCGCGGGGACTTGCGGACCTGGTATACTTAACGCTATAGCTGAGGGAATGGGAAGTATGATGGCCTTATCAATTGAAAAGTAACGTTCACAGAAATGTTTTTGACGACACGACACACGTTGCATGAGCATTTTTGAAAAATCTAAAAAAATAAAAATTTAAAAAAGTCTGTACAGACGAGTCTCTCCTAACACGTAATTTGTTTATTAAAACTGAATTGAATTACTTCATACACCAGATCCACCATACAGCTCATTTATTCATTTTTTACTCATCTTCACACAAACCTCTGTCCAGCTGACTCTGTCCTTCACCGTATGTCGAATTCGGTATTCGTCGATTTCACCATGGGGCGGACTTGGTGGCAGGAACGAGATTTTTACGGCGCTCGACTGTTTCTTCTCGGCAACGAGATCGCGTGGAGCCGGCGGGGCGCCCGGTCGCGTTTGGAATTCTAGCCAATCGCTGAACGGACCTTCTCCCTGCGAGTTTTCGGCGCGCACGCGGAACTTGTAGCTGTAGTTCAAACAATGATTTATTAAAAAAGCTAAAATGCAAATTTGATATAATTCGAACACTTCTGGATAATGGGCTAGTTGACAAATAACCTAGTGTGCAAAAAACATTTAAATAAATTAAGCAGTCAGACCTGTAGCTTGTATATTTAATATTTGCCAAATCGTGAATCAACTAACCGTGTATAGGGAATCAAGCTATCCAGGTCGACGCGATCGAGACGCGATTTTCCAGTTCGCTGAGGTTGGTCAAGTACCCATTGGTCAAGTGCCTCCAATTCGAACTGATAGCCAGTGATGTCACCGTTTCGGTCGTCGCATCCCGGTGGCTCCCATTCTAAGGTCGCACGATCTCGGTTAACATTCGATGTTTGAACTTTCACTGGTGCACCGGTTGGCTCTGAAAATGTTTGGGCAATTGAGTTGTTCAGTAATTCTAGCTACTTGTTGCCGTCATCAGTTTTTATATCTTTTATCCGTACATTAATTGACACAGCGTTGTTGTGTGTTCACAATATGAAAGTGTTGAGTTGAACTGATTAGCTGCGGTTAAAACAAGAAGCTGGTTCCAGCGCAGATACACATTTTCCAGAAAAATCCAAGTTTTCACTTTCTCTTTTTAATTGACAAACGCATTGATCATTAATTCTTTTTAATTATACGCACTGGCTTCTTCCGTCGTTATCAGGGTTGGCTCCGATGGTGGGCCCTCCTTGATCGTCCTTGCTTTCACCACGATTTCGTACGTGCTATCCGGTTGAAGATCGTCTAGCTCCGCTTTTTCACTGACAACCGTTTTAACAATTGGTTGACTCGGCTGCGTCGCACAAGCGCCTCGCGACTTCAGTCTGTAGACGACTAAGTAGCCCTTGATGTTGCCGTTCGGCTCTTTTGGTTTCCGCCAATGAACCTGGATTGAGTCGGGGCCTAAAAAGGGTGAGACGTCACAGTTGGTTTATCTGTTATTTACGGTTTTGGTTTATTTGCATTTGTGGTCTAAACTATATCATCAATACATTGAAATGTAAAAAATAGTCAGATTTCGTCAGTTAAAAGGAAAAGTTCAAACAGTCAATATTTCACCTTCCGAATCTCCATCAACATCAGTCACCGGTCCTGGCGCATCTTCTGGCGTCGTCAACGACATCTCCTCACCGTAATCCGAATGTCCCACTTGATTTTCGGTTCGAATTCGGACTGTCCACTTAGTGAATGGCTTTGACTGGAATGTTGCTTCGTTTGCAGAACCCGGGTACTCGGCGTGTTCCCAGCCTGCCAGCGTTCCATTGCGATATTCGACTCGATATTTAATAGAACTACACATCCACGTGTATGAAGGCGGTGCAACCCAGGTGAAGCGGACCTTCAATGTTAGTATGTTCAATGTTCAATGTTCATTGACTACGTACACGAGTATTTTGCTCAAATGAGTGAAAAAATGATTCGTTTGACAATCTATCTTAGCAGACCTCCTGCGCATTCGCAGCATCCAGTCTTGGAACTGACGGCGGCATTGTTGGTGGAGCACAGCCAGTGCGCGCTTCTGCTTGTGGGCTTGGTTGGCTTTCTCGTTTGTTCTTGTCAACGACTTTAACTCTAACTAAGTATGTAGTGTCCGCGTCCAGTCCGCTGATCTTTTCGTAATACATTCTCTTGACCGGATCGTGGTGAACAAGATCACCGAACGGTTGCCACGTTGGCACGTCTATGCGACGGAACTCAAGGATGTAGCCTAAAAGTAACACCTATAAAACAACCTGACTGGTTTTGAACAACTGATTCAAAATTTATCTTGAACATAAAAAACACAAACAATTTGAGGATTTATATAAAAAGCGCACCGTTCACCCTGGAAGTCGGATCGACTACGCCCGGCCATTCAACATTGAGGGTGTCAGCGCCGAGCGCAGTCACCGTTGGAGCCGTTCCAACTGCCGGAACTTCGAAATGATCCGTCATCATTTGTTTTGACCGACCACGGCCGAAACCGCGGCTTGTTCCAGCTTGCACGCTGACATTGTAGCAGGTCTCTGGCTCTAACGCTTCAATCTGGAACTCCGTGATACGTCCGTCCACGGTGTATGTCTTCGGATCGCCATCAACCGGCGCGTCGCACGGTTTGATCGACACCTTGTACTGCGTTACACGCTCCGGCATCTCTCGCGGTGGTTCCCACCAAACTTTTAGCATGCGGTCAGTCTTTTCGCGGAGTCCGATTGTTTCCGGAGCACCCGGTATGATTTCGAGCGTGTTCGCTGTTACCACTTCTGCCCATTTGCCGTAAACGCCGCCGCTGATTTTGGCCGCCACTTGAACTCTGCAATGAACTCAATAATTTAAAATTCTGACAAACTTGCTGTTGAATTGCTTGCTGTCTGACTTGTTAAAAACTCAGGTCAAGTTCAACCATTTGGCTTGCTGTTGAGAAAGATTGATTTTGAGCTCCAACATGTTCTTCGGAGGTAGCTGAACAAATTTTGAAATGTGTATCTCAGTCTATACAAGTTCACTGAAACACACTACCTGAACTGCTGTCCCGGATCCTGTCCAGTGATATTGTAGCAAACTCGATAGTTTGGTTGATCCACATCGCACTCGAATCGAGTATCGGATTTTATGTGTTCGTGAACGATCCAGTCGTTCTGACCGTGAAACGACACTTTGTGGTAACGAACTTTGTAACTATCCAACGGGCCAAACGGTGGATATGGAGGAATCCAACTGACACTGAAGAAGCTTGTGCCTTCTTGCAGAACGACCAAGTCTTGAGGTTCGGGTGGGGCTTCTGTAAATGCCAGAGTTGTGTATTTGTTTGTTTTAAAAAGACTCTTGCAGCGATGGAAAACATGTTGATCAACTACATCAAGCAACTAACCATAGGACCAATTATAAAATAAACTAGACAGTTTTAAAATACAAGATGCACCACCTGCTGGCGCAGTTTGCACTTCGAGGTTCTCAGTGTTTGGTCCACCACCGGCACTGTTATACGCTTTTAGTCGCATCACATACTTTGTGTATGGAATCAAGCCATCAATATCAACCTGAAACAAATGTTAAAAGTGGCTGCATTGAACAACTTTTATCTTAACAGAGCTCTGCGACTCAGTGCATAGCAGAAAAAAGGTCTCATGCTTGACAGAAATTCAGAATTCGTGAAGTGACACGGGCTCCTGAAATATGACTTGGGCCACTTAGCCATTTTTAAATTGCCGCATCAAGCATGAAACTAATTTCTTTTTACGTCTGCAAACTCAGCAATTCGTGGAGCAAAAAAACAGATAAAAAAGTTAAAAATATTCACAGAAAGTTGCGATGTATTAGCAATCTGGCGTTGCAGTTTTGCCCAGTTGTCCAAGCCAAGCAGTTCATACTCATAATTCGTGATCACACCGTGACGTTGTGAACATTCAACTTCCTGCCAGGAGAAACTCAATTCTCGCTCCAGTTTGTACTTTTCTTGCAGATCCAGCGGAGGCGCGCTTGGTGCTGAAAATAATTTTGCTAGGTTTAGTTTCTGGGAACACACAGAAGAGACAAAATTTTGTTTAAACTTCCGAAGAGTTGTGATAAACAAAATATAGCCGAAACGAAAAAAAGGTCCAACTAACGTGTCGGACTTGTCCGGACATCTTTTGTTTCGCCCGGGCCAAGTTCAGTCGTCCGCGCCTGTACCCTCACTTCGTACTCAGAGTTCGGCAATAATCCAGTCAACATGTAATCATTGTCTTTCACGTTGTACACTGTGATCCATTCTCGTGTTACATCGCGAGGTTCCTCTTCAGGACAGGCCACACGGAACTTGAGACGATAACTGACGTCATATCCGACGATAACGCCTTGTTTGTCGATTGGCTCCATCCAGGTGGCGTACACCGTATTTGGTGAGCGGGGGTCGAGCAGGAGATTGCGAATCTAAAGTTTATCGAAAATTATCGGTGTTCCTAAGTTCCAGCTGACTGAGGCTGTGTTCGGCTGAAGCCAAGTCAAACACCACCGATATGAATGTTCAGTAAGTTTAAAAAATAAAAATCACTTTGCCCGGTCGATCCTGCTTTGTTGTCAGATGAACCGGCTGCGACCATTGACTCTCGCCGACTTGATTCTTTGTTCGCAACTTGAACTGCCACCGCGTGTGCGGTTTCGAAGTCAACGTGTACTCGGTTGTAACGCCGTCTATGGGTACTGTCCTCGGCGCACCCTCGCCACTCACCTCATACCATAGTTCGTAAGAGATTTTGTCACAACCCCATGTCGATTTGCCTGAAGTCGTTTAGTAAACTGTGTGTATTGCTCCTCGGTGGTACGCCGTATCTCGGACGGAGGCAAAAAACAAAGATTAAATGATAAAATGATTTTTGTTCTCTCATTCGTTGTGTGCTCAGCTTCAGTGTTCTGGAAACTGGATTTGCTTGTGCCTGACACTTACGCTTGCCTGACACTTACAATATGTCGAAAAAGTCAACCAATCAATCAAAAAATATTTGAAATTTTGTGACAGAAAATATGTTACTGGTCTTTGTTTTTATATCATGAAGGCTTCTGACTCTCCTAACAACAACCGTGCATTATGTCGATTGTTTTTTGATCAAAATTTATGTTTTGGTATTCCCAGTGCTTGTCACCTGGTCGACTCCAAGTAACTCGTATTTCAGTCGGGTCAGGCGAATCAGCGCGGACGCCCTGTGGCGGTATCTCCGGCGCATCGCATTCGGTGCGTGCGTGTGTGCTCGGACTCGGCTCACCGTGACGATCGCGACCACCAACCGCTTTCACCCGCGCTTCAATCTCGGTGTTTGGGTCCAGGAATGCAACTGTTGTCTGATGACGTCGTTGGCCAGGCACGTGGCGCACTGGTGGACTGTGTGCATGCCAAGCCTAATAAAAGAACAACAGAAAACATTTTTAAAACTTATGTGCCAAATTGTAACATTTGAAGAACCCAGGATATGCTGTTGAAGTAAAGAAATCTGTTCGTTTTTTTAATTTCAGCTCAGAATACAAAGAGAATTGATGGCCGACCAGTCCCAGTACCTGGTTTGAACCGCATTAATGTCTACGAAGTTCTACGTGATGTTCTTTGTTCTTAATGAAGTTCTTGTTTGAGCCGCATTTAACATTGTAATTGGTTTTTTTACTTTACCTCTCCCGGAGTTTTCCTGTACTCTAGCACGTATTGTTCAACAGCCCGAGCGTCAATTGGAGACTGCCATTCAAATGTGATTGAAGTAGATTTGGCTTCTATAGCACGTGGCGGCTGCGTCATTGTAGGTACAGCTGAAAAGAAAAATAATCAACTTAATTCAAGTATTGTATATTGTTTATTTTCTCTTGTTGGTTACATGCGATATTAATTTCACTCCGTGTTAATTCTGGCTGATCAAGGGCACCTTTTGTTGTAATTCTTGGTTTTAAAAAATCGTCAAGAAAAATACTAACGGACTGGTTTAAAAATGGGGGCACAGGAAGATGAAAAGGTGGCAGAGAAGTATTGTGTGTGTTATTAGAAAACAGTTTTCTTCACAATGAAGTTAAAATTCCGTAGTATTAATCCGACAATTTTTTCTTCTGCGCAATCTCATTTACAGTATATAAAGGCTGTTTATTAAAGACTGTCAGACAGACATGACGCCATCGCAGCCACACACAACCACACACAATTGGTTTTGTGTCTTTGATAACATTATCTCTGTTTGACAAACTGTAATAAACAGTATGTACAGCAAGTGGGATTGGGAGGCAAAACTACAAAGGTGCACTCTCTCCCGGTTGACTCGTCAACTTTTCATCTTACCCGCCCACGATTGTCGTTTGTATCGCTAGAAAAATAAGAACACCGTTGACTTTCTTAGAGACACTAACAACAAAACTCACTCATTTCGTCCGTTCGAATTACCGTGCTCCGGCCAGGGTGATAGCCAGTTTGAGTTCGGGCTTGCACGGTCACGTTGTACTCGGTATTTGCTTCGAGTTGTTCAATTCGGTATTGATAGGTACTACCATCGACCATGTACTCCTGCGTTCGATGCGGGGAGCCAAGTGGGTGAGAGACAATCTGAAATTGTGCACGAACATGCAAGGGGTAAAGTGTCGGTAAAATGTATCTGGCATTGTGGTTGAAGTCAAGGTCAAAGACAACTAATTTTAAGTTTTTGGTTTTGTGTTAGCAAAACATTGGTTATGGTAGAAGGCTTCTTTGACTAATATTGAGAACAAATTCAGTAAGTGACCCTAACCTTAAATCCAATGACACGCGGACGATCGGTTGGTCGTACGGCCCATTTGATCTCCACACTTGCTGCATCACCGCCAACTTTATCAACTGCAAGCATTTGAATCGGCCCGCTTCCAGTGCGAGCGGACTCTCCGATGCTCCACGGACCCCAGTCGCCCTCTGCCAAGTGAGCCGACACCTAAATTGTGAAAACAATTGAAATGCGCTCAATAGGCGATTGGTTTGTTTGCATTTCATACCTGTACCAGTTCAAAATCAGAATCAACAAAACTTGCCTGAAACTCGTACAACTGCTCCTGGCGCAACTGGTTAATCGTCGCGCAGTGATGCGGCTTTTGCGTGTCGTAAATGCGTTGCGCCTGCAGAACCCCGCGACTACAGATGACACCAGATGCCGGAAATTGGCGATCTTGCCATTGGGCGCCGCTCATCGTGTAACGAACCTAAATGATTTTGATTATTTTTTGTAAATAAAGACAAAGTATGACGGCATTAACCACAGGAAGGTTGGCCACAAAAACAAATTGAAAAAAGAAGAATCAAAGCCAATCATTCAATCTACTTATGCACGTATGCTCATTTACTATAAAAAAGTGGCTATGTGCCCAAGCCCAGCTTTGCTCATCTGGAATGTGTCGAATAAACTAATCAATAAATTTTTCAAAAGCGTTTCCCAGACCTTGTACATGTCGATTTCGCCGTGCGGAGGATATGGAGCCTCCCACATGAGCGTCACGGTGTCGGGTGTCGTGTCGACAATGTGCAATCGTGGCGGTGATCCTAAATAAAAAACGCGTTGATCAGCATTTTTTGAATTAATTTGTTGATTGATTTTGAACATCTGAAAAAACTCAAAAACTATGCTAAAAACTTGGTTTTGCGCAAATTTCTAAAAATAACGACGCTTGCCTGGTTGCCCGGCTGCCTGCGTCCGCACGGTTTGCTCCACCGACCACGGACCGGGACCTTTCGTCGTGTACGCACGTACTCGAAGCTTGTATCTTGTGAACGGGGTCAGAGCTGGCACCTGAAGAGACACAAAGCAAGACAAATGACAATGTGAAGTGGAGCAACTCTACATCTGCAGTAAATGAAAATTTATTAATCCGTCCGAATGAGCACAGAGAATTTAAACATAGGGAGCAGGTTTTTTTCAGTTAAAAGGAAAAGATAACAAAATTGATTTCAGAAAGATTTTATTTTCTTTGCTGTGACAAAACAAGCTCTAGTAAACTGATATCACACGCTCCAGAAACAAACATTTCTCGATAAAAGCGTTTATGACTAACCATGACGCGCGTGTCACGCGTGGATTTCTGATGCATCTCACCGGTCGCCCACTCATCCACGCCTCGCAGTTCATATTCGTACTCGGTGATTTCGCCATTCGTGTCCAGACACGCCGGCGCTTGCCAACTGAGTTGCACCGAAGTCGGCTCGGTGCTGCGCGCGATGATCGAGCGTGGCGGAGCTGACGTTATTTTGAATCAGAATAATTTTCAGATTTTAATCGGTTAATCATTAAAATCTTGTTTTAAGCTTGGATTTGATTTGTAGTTTTTCACAAATTCCGGAGCACATTGCAACAGATTGAAGACGACTCAAATTGCCTAAACTGCCAATTGTTGTTCACCGGCTCTCAACGCGTTGGCGTGGGAATTGTGCTCTTTTCCAAACCTCTTACTTTCGTTACACAACCAAAAACATCAACAACAGCTACGAATCTAACCTTTAGGCGCTTGCGTGTCGGTCGTGAAGTCCAACGCGACTGGTTCGCCAACGACGTTCGTTTTCGCTGCGACTGTTACCGAATACTTGGAGTGTGGATGCAGACCTTCGAGCTGATGCGACGTCGCCGAAGGCTGATTCGTGTTTACCGTCACTCGTGGCTCCGGCAGATCGTTGCACATGCCCCTGAACAGAAAAATGATTGGTTTAGCGGTGGTTAGTGATCACGTAAAAAATAATCCACAGTGTATGAGTCAACACAATCAGTCTAATGGGTTGGTCAAGGTGGTCAGAAAATGCAAGATATGATACCAGTGCTATGTATAGAGGGTTTTCCTCCGCGTGACCAGCTATACTGGCTAATGTAATAAATTGCCATTGCGGGTGAACAAATTGACAGCCGCAGACAATTGCGGCCAGAAAAAAAACTCAAAAATCGCGAAAAAACGACCCATCACGCACTTACTTCGACTTCAACTGGTAGCTGATCTCGTAGGACGTGATCTGTCCGTTCGGCTGATCGGGCGCCGTCCAGCTCAGCTGCACCACGGCCGGCCCCAGCTGGTAGTGGCGCAGGGCGCGCGGCGGTCCGGGCGTGCCCTCGAGCGTTGCGCCGGCGACCTGCGACGACCAGTCCGTGCGGCCGGCGGCGTTCTCGGCCAGAATTCGGAACGACCACCGCGTGAACGGCTGCGAGTCGAACACCGCCTGACTGTCGCGCTCGGTGAAGTTCTTGACGCCCTCGCTCGTCGGGTTCGTGTACTTCAGCAGATACCAGCCGCGGTCGCAGTTCCACTCGGAGCGTTCGAGCGGCTGAAAATGGCGGGATGCGTTTTTTTTGGGGTTGTTGCTGGTGAGAGGGCCTGACGACAGCTTTATTGAAGAGGATGTTTTTTGGGCCTGGAAGCGCAAATATGCCATCAAGTGAACATTTTTGTCCTGCCAGAAATTGCCGATCCACCCTCTAAGCGGAGCTCAGTCCTACGGAAGTACGACTCAGCTACAGGAGAGACTTTCACATTAGAGGCTGAGTTTCAAGACATTACTCGCTTCGCTGATCATTATATTATCATAACGTCTCCGAAATGGAGGTTAAATTCACTCACCAAAAAACAGTTCACCCACCAAAAAAAACAGTTCACCCACCAAAAAAACCAGTTCACCCACCAAAAAAACCAGTTCACCCACCAAAAAACCAGTTCACCCACCAAAAAAACCAGTTCACCCACCAAAAAACCAGTTCACCCACCAAAAAAACCAGTTCACCCACCAAAAAAACCAGTCCACTCACCCGCCACGTGACACGCACTTGCGTCGGCCCAGTGCTCTGCACGTTCAAGTCGACGGGCGCGTGCGCCGGCTTCTGGCATTTCGCCGGTATCTCTGCCGTCACCGGCGCACTGATGAACGCCTCCCCATTGTTGTAGTCGATCACCTTGACGCGCAGGAAGACGCTGCGACCTTCCGGTAGACCGGTCAACGGCAGCATGTACGGATGCTGGTCGCCGGAGTAAACCACCTGTGTGGATGTTTTTTATCGTAAGCTGATGATTGGAAAAAATGTTTTTTTCTGAAGACAGTGCATCTGTTGTATCAACAAACAGTTGCACGGTACACAAACAAACTCAATTGTGAACATTGTCTCTTTCAACCTTTGTGTAGTGTATTGTGATGTTATAAGAATGTAATTGCAGTCCATTTCCATAAACGTCGTTCCACTTCATTTTTCTCAGCTGAAACAAACTGCAGATTTTTTCAATAAACAAAAACTCACTCTGCCATTCGGCACTGCGATCCAATCACGGCTATCCAACGAATAGAACACTTTGTAGTGCGAGACGAGATCCGAGACACCGGCAATACTTTCCCAGGTTAGATACGGCTGTCCGCGTGTCAACGTCGATCGGAGATTGATGATCAGTTCGCCTGAACGAAGTTTTTGCTTCGTAAGAAAACTTGTTGATTCACGAGACTTCTTAAGGGCTATATGTCGACGTACAAACAAACAAGTTAAAACGTATAGAAACGGAGATATTCGAAAACGTGACGCTTAGCGTGAACTATCAATTTCCGCCGGAGTTTGGTACCTTATGGTTTCCGAAACCGGTGCGCGAATAATTAAATTAAAAAAAAATTAAATAAATTTTTTTTAACGTCGACCCGTCAAAAGAGGACCCTTGGCCCGACTATCTCACGCCAAACAAAGCCGAATTGTCTCCAAAAACCAACCGGCCGGACTCGTCCGTACGATCGCCGGCTGCGACCAACCACTGGAGCCTCCGTTGTTCACCGTTCGCATTCGAATCGACCAGTTCTCGTTCGGGCGACTCTTCAGCACGTGCGTCGTCTGTCGCGCGTCGAATCGCTGCGGCTGCTGGCCGGCCTGCGCGCGCGGCTCGATCACCTCGAGCTCGACGCTGATCTCGTTGCAGTTCCAGCCGCTGTTCGGCGGCAGCTCCCACGTCACCCGGACGTGACTCGGATCTGGAGCGGTCAGGCGAATGTTGCGCGGCGGCTCGCGCGGACCTGAAAGTGACATTGTTGCAGTCAGTGAGAAATTTGCGACGTGACGTGACGTGACGTGTGACGTGACTTGACTTGACGTGACGTGACGTGACGTGACGTGACGTGACGTGACGTGACGTGTGACGTGACTTGACTTGACGTGACGTGACGTGACGTGACGTGACGTGACGTGACGTGACGTGATTTGATTTTCGGTCACTTCTGAAGAATTGTTGAAACTATATCCACCCCTTACTTTGACAAGTCGTTCTGGCGCTTGCTTCCGGACTGGTAAATATGATCTGTTGGTTTCGATCGAGCACTTGAACTCGAACGTAATACGTCTGACCGGTCGGAAGGTTCTGGAGGATTTGATGGTAGCGCACGTTTTCGCCGCGGTATGGCACGACGTTTCTGAATTTTGATGAAATTAGAAATGGTTAAAGAAACAAATTCCGTTGATAACGAAAGTGGTCGGTGGCGTCTGCTGTCGGTACCAGTAAATTGGGTTGCCACGAGGCATTTCTCGTCTCGTCTCGTGAAACCTCTGTCTCTTGACAACCCAACGAATCAATGCACAACTTGGTTCAAAGAATCAACCCAGGTCCGGATGAATCACTCAAATCTTACTCAAGACTCATCATACCCGTAATCGGTCCATCTGCCAGATGGTGTCCGAAATTGCACTCTGTAACCGTAGATGCCCTGAGCCTGTCCCTGCGATTGCCACTCGACACGGAGGTCGCTACCCGTTGGTGAAATTCGTGGACTCGATACGAGTGCTGCAAGTGGCAACGAATTGTGTTTTCTTCAATTGGCTAGAACGAAAAACTTGTGTCCCAGTCTGGAAAACCGTGTACTTTCTTTCACGATACGTGATTTTCAACTGAATGTTGCACAGTCGGTAACAAACACACAGGCATGCGATATTATGCGCACAGCGCGCGTCGCAGCGGACGGTTTGCTGGGTGTGTTTGTGTGGTGTGATTGTACGAACACTTGAAGCAAAAGTAACACGGTAACTCGACCAGGACTGTTGATGAATAATAAGCTAATCCAACGATGCTTTTCCTTCATTGAACTAACGTGTTCCTCTCGCAATTGGCATGAACTTTTAGTAACTTCTGGTCAGTTGGAGTGAGGTGTGTGTTCGTTTGTATGGTCCATGAAATTGAGTTGAATGATTGGGTTGATTCAATCGGGTAAAAGCGCATTGCAATCACAAGTTAATCGGGGTGCGGGGTGTACCAAAGGTAGAATAAGAAAAAAGCAAACAAAAACGGCACAAAGAAAAGTTACAACACGGGATTCCAAATAAAGGAATTATTTAACGCATGTAGGTATAGGCAATGTCCAAAATGTTGTTGAAAAAGTCGTGGCGTACCGAGAAAAATATTATTCAAGGAAAGAGCTCCACAAATCTGTCGAGTAACCATAGGATTAATCACCGGCAATGCCTCACGAGTTGATCAATTCATTTGTCTGGGCGCGTGTGAAACGCAGATTTTCCGTCATTCCAAGCGAAACCGAAATCGACAAAAAGCAACACAACCAACATGCAAACACTCCACCAATGAACCCCAAACAAATGCACATTCTCTCTCGCAACCTCCGTTTACCGGTCAACGTCAGCACGAACAAGATCGGACTGCCGACAACGCCGTGCGAACTGTTCACGTCGACGCGCCCGTGGAACGTCAACGATTCGCCGATGGCCAGTTGCGGTTGGGGCGGCGCCAGAAGCGGCGCCGGTGCGTAACCGGCTGCATCTGCGGCTAACCGGACAGTCTGGCGAACCGTCTGGCTTCGGTCGTATTGGTGAACGGCGGCGGCTGCCTCTGCGGCTGTGCCAGTCAATTGTTGGTAGCTCGCGTCTCGATAGGCCGACGGATAGGCGTGATGCTGGTTGTTGTGATGAGTATTCGGACGACCATGCTGATTGTAGCTGATGTCTGCTGATGAGTAGACGCGAGCGGACGCTTGCAGTTGATGCGAACTTGACGGCTGCTGATGGACGCCGGACGAGTGCGTGCGGAGGTGGTCGCGGCGGAAACGGCGCGGCCGCAATACGTTCATGGTGGGTTCTGTTTTTGGTTTTTCGCTGTCGACCAGTTTGTTAATAGTAATTCTGCTCCGGCGTGTGTGTTACGGTTATTGTGATTATTTCTCTTTCATTAAGAAAACGATATTGATTGATTGGTGAAATATCATTTTTTTATTGTTATTCTTGTTATTATCGACCAATGGCGAGGTGTGGTCGGCCGACCAATCCTGACCTGCCGGCGGACGCCGCGGCACCGCCTGCGGTGCACCTCGTGCGGTTGAGGTGCTCGGCAGTGGTACACCGCTCGGCACGGACGCGGTCTCGAGTTGTACGCGACTAGTGTGGCCGCGACGTCCGTGCGGACTCGTCGGTTGCTCTATGCAGTGCCAAACCTCGCCAGCCGGATAGCAGAACACGTTCGGCGTTCGGCGAATCCGGATTGGGTGCGTTTTGGTGATGCCGTTTCGTCGCGCGGCTTCCACTTCTGGTGTGTGGTGGGGTTGATTTTGTTCGAGTTTTAGATGAGGTTTGTGTGCGGCATTTGAGGGGCCGGTTTACACAAGGGAAACGAAAGATACATACACCGAAATGTGATTCGCGATTGGTTGCAAGATGGACTTGAATAACAGTGGAGTATAGCAAACAGACAATAATGGAAGCATGACAGCAGAAGGATAAAATCAACCAGTTGAATAATCATTCCCATCATGATATGTTGACTGGTGTTTCGGAACAGCCAATCAACAATATGCAACAATACAAATTTGTTTCGGCGGCCTCGAAATGTTACAATAAGAAGATCAAAACCCGTTCCTACTTGACGAGAACACGACGTGATTAATGATTATGTAAACAGACTTATTGTTATAATAAAGTGCAACATGGGAAAACTGGCGATGTTTGAAATTGATTGTTCATAGTGATCGATTGATTGATTGATTGATTGAAAATTGCTGTTAATTTTGATCATATGCCAACTTTTCGTCTTTTCAGGCGTCGATTTTTACGCGTTCAGCCGTGTATGAATGACGAAATGGAATGAAAGATCAACGGACAAAAATATAAGAAAAACGATCTGTCCATGACATGAGTAAAAACGTGAAATTTTGAACGGCAAAAAGAACGCTAGACTAAACATAACAAAAGCACGATGAATGGATGATTTTGGTCACCACGCGCGTGTATCTGATAAATTACGTTTTGGAATTGTAGAATTTTATATTTTTCAGAAAAGGCATTGCCGTAACATTCATACTATAGTTGGCAAGACAGCATGTAGCGGTGGTCCGCATTGTATACAACAAATTGTTGTAGTTTTCGATTTTGGTGATAAGTATTTAGAAATAATAATGATGTTATCCGAAAAAGACGTTTTATGAGAGAAACATTTATCAATTTGCCGACGCTTTGCTGAAGACAATGGCGCTGAAATGACTCCATTTTGTAGTTTGTTTCTGTCATGAAGGAAAAATACTATAAACACACAATACAAGTCTCGTTTTATATTTACCAAAAAGTCTTAGTGATAACAGGCAATACAGCAACAACGCTTAACAACAGTTTGAGAAAAAAAACAACGCTAATTTTAACGGGAAAATAATACACCACATTTTCATTCTCACCGTCTAGAATGATTGAATCATAAACACGAAAGTGGTTTCTTTTTGAAAAAAATGAAACCACTCCTGTTAAACTTGTTTTTCAAAAATCGCATAAATGCACCAGAAATGAGCAGTTTTTGTCGATAATTGTATGAAACCAGTATAAATAATAATAATAAGTACAGTTTTGTAGATTGATTCGTAACACACTTACTTCAGTTCAGTTTTTTTCCCGAGCATTGGTTGTAGACTTTGTGTCAAGTCATTCGTTTTCCCTGTGGCACTGATTTCACAAGGTTTGGTCCAGGTTCTTTTGTAAAGCAGACTTCCAATATTTTCACAATAACACGAACATTTATCAGTTCTCTTTTCCCCTGTTTACCTGTTCAGAAAGTGGTTCAGCTACAGGGTGTTCGAAAAATGACCAATTAGGCGCGATGTTTGGAGAACAGACAATGTTCCCTCTAAAAAAACGCAGCCCTTTCCTTTTTCCCGTGTCCCCAAAATGTTCTTTTCTTGTTATTCTTGCTTTGTTTTTGAGTGCGGTTGTGTGTGAATTTCGTGTGCCAAATTTTTAACATTTCTATTTTTGGAACACCCTGTGGAGCGGAGCAGAACTTCAAATGCATGAAAATGTGTGTCTGCAGATGTACCAGCTACATATACTGTTGAATGTTCATAATGTACACGGTTTTGCAAAGAAATTATATTTAAAACCAAATAAACTGTTTTCGTCGGTTTTGGACGTTCATGCAAAGACGTTCTTTGCGGAAAAAATAAAGAAACGCACTTAGAAGCAAACAAGACTAACGAAAACAAACATTAGTCAACTGATGTTCTGAACGTAGCCCTAAAATGTTAGTGCAAACTGTGTACATGGCTGTAATAATAATAAAAACCGTCAAACTGGATTATTTTCATTTGAAGTGACACGAGAAAAATTGGGGTGTGAAAAAGTAAAACCACTTTAATAAAATTTTATTGGCTACATTTATTAAGGCAATTTTGGCAAAATCGAGCGTAGTTCCACTGTATTTTCTGATATACAAGGTTTTTTATATGTGCACATTTTTTCTTAGTTTCAAAATTTTAACGGAATTACCGACTTTTTGATTTTCAAACTTATATAATGAGACCTTATATCCAAGACTTCACGGTATCTATTTTGTTTTTTAAAGTCACATAAAATCATAAGAAACTGGTTTCAAAACTAGCTGATTTCTACTTTTAGGGAGAAACCGCAAAAATACGGTAAAAGGCCGTGGCGATAAAGGCAATACCGGTATCTTAAAATGGTAAAAAAATTCGTGAGTCAGGTTCGTAAAAACCTTTTAACTTTTTGACAGCGGCAGAAAACAGTTTTTTTATCGAAAACTACGTAGTTGAAACAGATACAGACATCAAAATGAAGACCAACGTAAAATCGCAAAAAATCATGGTGTTAAAGGTGTAACCATGAAAACAAAAAAAAGCTTATCAATGTCAATTGTAAGAAGATTGAAAAACAGGGCACTTCCTGTGCTGTGTAACCCCATGGAAAAGGGCAAAAGGTGTGAAATTGCACATCCTACGCTCATGATTTTAGGTTTGTGGATCATAAAACACATACGCCCATATTCGTAGTTAATGTGATTTTATATCGGTTGCTTACAGTTTTTTCCTTTTTCGTCTTTTCGAAAAAAACGTTTTCGCATGAGTTGTAGAGCATTGATTTGTGAAAACATATTTGCCTAACTTTTTGGTTTCTTGCACAGAAAGGGCAATAACAGAAGTTTGACAAATATGGCAAAAATTGCAATGAACATCAATAAAAGTGAACAAACAACAAACAACAAAAAACAGATGTATGTACCGTAAAGTCTTGCATATAAGGTTCCTCCCACTTATAAGACCCCCACCCAAAAGTGGGCGGAGTGTCACACGGCGGGAAACGAAAAAATTCAAAATTTTGACTTAATCGAAATCCTACCCCGTTTATAAGGCCCAGAATTCCTAATGTTCGCTTTATAAGACCTCCTCCCACTTATAAGGCTGTCACACGAATTTACAATTTTTTCAAAAAATTTTGATTTTCAAATTTATATAAGGAGACCTTATATGCAAGACTTTACGGTATTTATAATCAAAAGCTCATGCTCAGAAGACGACCAATCAACACACAGCTCGTTTCAAATGCAGCCAATCAGCTTGCGTCAACTAATTCGATTACATCACCCACATTCCAAAAAATTAACACAAATTCCAAAAAAAGCAAAACAACACTGAAAAACGTGTCGACAACTTTCCGAAACTATTATGGTTTTTTTAGATGTTCATACATTGGTGATAGGAAAAGTAGTATTCGAATTTTTTATCAACGATTTTTTTTTTTACATACATACAAGTCGTTCCTAAAAATACAAATAATAAAAAATGCCCAGCGGTAGGTGCCGTGTGGAACTGGCATGATGTTGTACGCTAGACTAAATTTCGTATAGATATTTTATACACAATCTGCAGTTTTCAAAGTTATGAAACCTGTTTTTTTTTTCATTCCATAAAAATGTTTTCTCTCCCATATGGCTCATCGCGCGCAGTCAAGGTCCAGTGGAATTTTTTGGTTTGGCAGGAGGGAAGGGACAATAAGAATATTGCATTATAATTTGGTAAATTTCGACTTTTTGCTCTCATATTTCTCTTTAGTGATATAACTTCTCGTGAAATAAACTCTTGAGGTTGAAAATTAAAGTAAGAGAAGAGGTGGCACACAAAAAAATCAAACAAACACGCAAAACCCAACAACGGTCGAATTTATAATTTCGATTAAGTTTGACAAAATGCGTACTTCTTTTCAGACGCTAAATACGTCTTTTGAAACCAAATGAGTTCATTCGAGAAAACAATTTCTGTTTTTCTCCAATTATTGATGTCATTTTGATAAATGGAAAGAAAAAAGCAAGCAGTAAGATGAGTGAGCAGAAACAAGTCGCCATGCGATAAGATTCTGGACTGAAAACACTCACACTGCACTGATTGGTTGGTTTTGGTGCGGGGTGAAAGTGCAAAAATCCTGTTGGTTTGGTGCAAAAATCAGAAATCGGTGCATGAAAGGCAAAAAAAACAAATAGGTGCATGGGCACACATCACACACACAGTGCAAGATGTTCAGTCAATCACACAAAAACTGAAAATATTTTTTTGCTTAAAACTGCAAAGCACTTTTTAAGCATGCTGATTGGCTGATCTGGTTTGGTGCTAATGATTTCGGCTTCAGCCAATCAGCTTTCGAGGTGCGTTCCACTGTACAAAAAGGTGCGCAAACGTGGTGCAATTAAACGGGTATGTGCAGAACAAAAAAAAGTATAACACGGAACAACCTTGGAAATCGGAAGCAGACAGATCTAAAAAAATAGAAACAAAATCATAAATAGAGGGCAATAATCAATGAATCAACAAAAACGAGAAAAGAGAAGACTGACTGGATGGAAGGAACAGAGAACGAACAACAAAACAATTCTCAGCAACAAAAAAGTCCCGAACTCACTGTAATGCTTTTCAATCCATCTTTGACTTCGCGCCACGTCACTGGCATCCTGTGCGTCGTTTGATTCCTCCGTCATTAATTCATTATGCTCAGTTCGTCCAAGAGTACAACAAAGTAACAGCAACAGGAGTGGACAACAGTAACAGCGGGTTGACAGTTTTAACCGCCTCTCGTTAAGAAAGTTCACTGGTCGGCCGTCGGGCGACATTTTTTTCGATTTGTCCCTCAAAACACTTGACCAGATTCTTGTCAAGTTAACATCAGTGATTAAATAATTAATTAATTGATTAATTAATTGAGCATAATTCCGGTGAATAACAACAGGTTCTTCCCATCATGCGTTACCATTGCGTATATATGTTTTTTTCGCAACACCAGTTCGTTTAGCTGATCTTTCGGAGCCTCTATAAAGTCAAACCAAACAACATGAACGCAAAACTGTAAAAATCATGTTTGTCCAAATGTTCAATTCAAATCACAATTACCGGTTACTGAATCATGCACCACAAAGCACCTAAGTCTCGGCAAAACAGAACCAAATCAACTTTAAACACCCTAATTGCCTTTAAGGGGTACAGTAAGTACATTAGGTCAATAATGCTAAGTAATAAATACAATGTCAGAAGTCAAAGTCAAAAGCATTCCGGCCGATTATAAGATGACTCAGGAATAACAACAAATATAAAACCATAAACAAACAGCAAAACATCTTTTAAACCGCGTACACAATACATACACCACAGTTGTGACTCGCGACAACACAACTTTTTTTCTTAAATTTCTCAAACCATTTTAAAAACACCATTATTCCCTCTGTGAAATCCTCATAGTACAATAACGCAATCAAGCGGATCCTCCACACCATATGATGCGAGGGGATGAGTGGAGAGAGAGAGGAGAATGGAAGCAAAGAAGAAGAAAAAGAGGTGCAGAGCAACAATAATGCGAAGAGTTGGAAAAGTCATTGCGTTGGAACAAAACTGAGACATATAAAAAAAGTGTGTATCCGAAATGGCACGGCCGATCCGTCAGAAACCGCGATATGTATCAGCCGATTGCATTTTTTTTCTCTCCCTCAATATTCTATTGTGTATAAACCAAGAATGTTGTAAACGTATAGATAAAATGCAAGTTTAGCGTCAAAATTTTTCCAGTGGCGCGCGTCTTAAAGGCACACTAAGAGAGTGTCTTTACAGTTTTATATCGTTGTTACAATAGTGTGTGTGTTGGTTGGTTGTATAGTAAAAAGTTATCTATCAAGCAAGCAGGTCTGCGAGCAGCTATTGCGATTGTGGGGACGCAGGTATACAACATATAAATTGGCAACTTTTTTGTAACACTGCACCTGAAATCTCGACCGCGTCTATAAAAGCGCAAAGGGGGTGGGGACGAACAGATGGTAGTTACAAAAAAACGTCTTATATTATGTATCTCTTATGCAGAAAATTAAACGCTGGAGAAAATGTTGCAGCAGTGGGATAGTTGTTTTTGAAACTGAAAGTCGACTGTTTTATTTGCGTGCGATTTCGACGACGTGTGTTTCAACTGTGTCGACGCACGCAGCTGAAGATCAAAAAGCAGAAGAAGCAGAAAAACCGCCAAAGCCTCGCCGTGAAGCAACTCGCATTTTGTGTACATATTGCGGCCGGGAACTCATTTTTGTGCAACTGTATTCCAGTTCAGGACTGTGCGTAGAATACAACGTTCAGTTTCAGTACACGATTTTTAAGCGACAAAAAATGAGAGAAATCGAAATGATGTGTGTTAATATACACTACAATAAAAAAACGTTGAACGCTTTCAGAGGTGTAGAAAGTTAAAAAAATTGAGAATTCCTGACGGCAGGATAGTGTGGAAAAAGCAAATTTACCGCCGCGTTTTTTATGTACGCTCGTCTGGAATTTTTTTGCCGTGATTTTCGTGTTTTCGCTTTGTTTTTTATTGTACTTCAGTTGAATGTTTTTGTTGTCTGAATCGTTTTGGTAAAAAAATTGCGTTTAATCCGAAAAAGCAACATAAAAATGGCTAAACTTACGGGTGAAAGTACAAAAACGAATTGAAATTGAGCTGAAAATCTGTGTCAGAAAAAATAACGTTCAGATTTTAAATTCTCAAAAAATTGCGGAAGAAATCGGCTACTGAACTGAAAACGGGCATCAAAACCGAAACCGTGCCAAAAAAAACAAACAACAAAACATTTGAGCACAAGCAGTCCCACGAGAACAAAATATCTAGCAATTTCTCGAAATCAAAATGGTCAACAACAACAACAACTACAAACAACAACAATGACGAAAACAATCATGCCACAAAACCTTAACACAAAATTTCTGTAATAAATATGTACATATTACACTTTCTGAAAATATTTTGTTTGAGAGAGCAAAAGGAACAAAAAGGAGGAACGGTTGGTTGACAACCTCTTTCAGATAGTTTCACCGAAACTTTTTGACGCGATTACAACATACACAGACAGAGAGGCGTGTGATGTGTGCGTGTGTGACATGTTATTTATTAGTGAAAGAAACTTTGGTGGTCTGCGGGGCGGGCGTCTTTTTTCAACTTTTGCTCGAAATACATAATCGTATGAAGATGTGAAGCAACGTGGTGATGGTTGAAATGTCGACAAAGATTTTTCTTCAAAAGCACGAGTAAAACAGTGTATCAGTGAAAACAGTTGCCAATTTCGAATTACTGACATCAGCTTGCTATTATGTTTTAACTATCTGCTATTAGTTTTTAACTATTAGCTATTATCGGATGTCATCATTTAGCAATTCTCAAGCACAGAAAACGTACAGTCCCGGTTTTGAAACAGTCCTCTGTAAACACAAATGATGTTGCCCCGTCACACACAAGCACATGCGCACACATACGATACAGCGGCAGTGTCTGTAATCGTACGTGTGTGTGCCTGTGTGTTTGTTCGTGACCGTGCGACATCACTGTGTGATAACCAAGTGCACTGTGTTCAGACAAGGACTTCAGAAGCACACGATAGTACAGTTTTTCTCATTGAAGTCAAATGCATCCAACCAGCATAGTTTTAGACTTAAGGTGCATTCATGAAGCAGTTTTTAAAATCCACGTAGCTGTGTTTTAACACAGCTACGCGTCACCAAATACTGCTTCATGAATGCCGCTTTCAACAATTTTACACCGTGAACCGGGTGGCCAAAACGTCGGTCGGCTAGTCTTGCATCCCTTACGTTGTAGCCTTGTTTGTTTTGCTTTCTTTTTCATAAACGCGAATACAAACGCGAGCACCTTTTCTGGATATTGTTCAATGTTCACAGAATTCATGTGTGAAAAACTGTGCGGATTTTTCACTGTTTTCGCGGCAAAGTGGGCAGCAGCTGAGTGTGAGAGAGAAACTCAGTACTGATGAGCTTTTATTACTCATCAAGTTTGACGGCACAAATTTCTTTTTTTCGACACTGTTTTACCTGCGACTTTTATTTTAGTATACAGTCTGCAATCTGCATGCGTGCATATACAATTCATATTGCATGCTCTCTTTTTTCGCGCTGGTTTCGTAATTGAATTTGAGTGCACATATGATGTGAAACTTGTGTGAAATTTTAAAAATGCAGAGAAACGAATTACGAGATTTTAATGGCATCGCGACTACGGCCATTTGCGAAATCGCAATTACGTGTAATCGGCCAAAGAAACTTGTTATTACCGCAGCTCACGCGTGGTTACGTACTGCGCGTTTGCAATGCGAAAACGCAAACTCAAGACCCTAAAACTACTAAAAGCCATGCCAATAAACGCGTTTTGCGATCCAAAAAAACGAACAAAAATCTGAAAAAACCATCTTTCAAACCAGTCTCGAGACTACAAAAACAGAAACGAGTGTGGTAAAAAAAGCACCGCTCGTGGCCTGGTGGTAGCGCGTTAGACTACTGTCTGTGCGTTCGGAGGATCGAGCCCCGCCGACGGGTGTATAATAGGCACTTAATGACAGAAGAAAAACTCGACGGCGTTCCGTACGCTGCATTAGGGTTAGCCCCGGCGAAAAACATCGCCTAAAATTCCAACAAAACAACAAAAAAACGAACAAACAAAACAAAACACACGCACTCTCCGAGTCCGTGGTGGCGCGCACCTCGCCGCCGAATGGCGACTGTCCGCCTGTGTTCTGCGTGGCGACCTTCAGACGCCACTCGACGGCCGGCCGCGACTGGATGCGATGCTGCACGCGAAAGTCGCGCGGCTCCGACGGCACGCGAATCTGAATCGGCTGCGAGCCAGCGTAGCCCTCGATCACGTAGCTCACGCGCTCGCAGCCCCACGTGCGGCGATCGGGCGGCTGCAAAAAAACCGGAACGAGTGTGTGTGTGTGTTTTTTCTCTTTTGTTGTGCAACGGAGGCGGAGTGATTTGTGGAATGGTTGTTCGGAAAAGTCGCACAGGTGAACGTGTGGACGCCGTTGTTTCGCGCCCTGACGCAGTCCGAATGAAATTTTTTAAAATAGGGTTTTTGCGGGAGAAATATTTTGATTATTTTAGTTTTTTTTCTTTTCATTTGCACAAAACTGCCGTCAGATTACGATCAGTTCTCTTGATTTCAAATTGCCGGCGCAGCCGTGAAACATTTAGCTTATATGTGCGTGCAAAGTTCATAAGAAAGATCGTAAATGTTTTTCTTCCCTGGTGAACAGAGAAGACAACTGTTTGAAAGAACCTTATTATTATTACTGCTTGCTTGAACAACGCAGCCTAAGCTCATATCGTCAATCGTCCAAATCGTGCCGAAAAACTCGCGCCACACACCAAAACCACTCACAACCAAATCAAACGAAGACATGTTTGTGAAATTTTACTTTCTAGGTTCGCTGATGTTTTACCCAGACTATAAGATCTGTCTGTGGTAAAACACGTTCGCCAGTTCTGCCTGGTGTCCGTCCGGTCGCACTGACGAGCCAGTGGGCACCGCGGTATGCGTCTCTACCAGGTGAAACCGCAAACAGCGAACTTCATGTATTGACGAAAAAGAATAATAAAAAAACCATTCCAACCAACCGTCCACTGGAGCACAACGGCTCGGGAGCCCTCGGCCGTCATCTGCACGTTGTCGGGCGGCTGCTGCGGCGCCGTGCACTGCGTGTCCGCACTGACCGCCTGACTCGTGTGCACGTCCTGTCGGGAGCGATCGAGAATGCGGATTCGAAAGAAGTACCGCGAGTTGCCGACCAGATTGTGCACGGACGACTCGTAGGCGCGTTGCGTCGGCTGGATCGAAATCAGGCTCGGCGTCGCCTGCCACACGTCGGCGCCGTCGCTGCGGTAGTCCGTCTGCGAATGAATCGCTCAGTCAGTCCAGTTTTATTCGGCGAGTGCACGGCATGATACCAGAGACGTGTAAGACACCATCATGAGTAGGCGCGTCAAAATTGCTGATGTGCGCGTGGACTTTTGTGTTATGTGGCTTTTTCTGATCTGACATCAAATCTCGGCCAATGGTTCATGTTCATTCATGTTCAGTCATATTTATTTCGCAAGAATGCAAAACACTGCTAAAGCAGCATGAGATTATTGTACGGAGACGCACGTTGAAGGTCAGAAATGAAGCTAAAAACTCGCCGAAAACACCAGCACACCTGGAAGCAGCAGAGATTCTGCAGGTTTCCGGAGACCTTGAAACGCAGATAGACCACTCCGCCACGCTGTGTCACCTCGACGTCCTCAACCGTGGGATTCATGCTGCCTGAAACATTCACCGAGTTCAATAAAAGACACTTATAAAACGAATATCATAAACTTGTTAGGTTCTGCGACTCAATGCGTGTGCAGACGCAGAAAGAAAACTGGTTTCAATCTGTAGGTGGCAATTCAAAATCCCGTAAGTGGCTTGGTCCTATTTAGGGGGCTCGGATCACTTAGCTAATTTTTGAATTTCCGCATCATGCATGAAACTGTTCACCCATCTATGCGCACGCATTGAGTCTCGTGACCAAAATGAACGAGAATAATAATTCGTAAAAGCATTCCAGGGGTATCAGGCGATTAGGGAAATGAAGCTCAGGAGAAACAAATATGCATCAATGAAATGGCTGAACGAATAATTCAATCAATCAATCAGGTGCCTTCTCCAGTAGAAATCGTTTTCGACGCGGCGGGTCCGAGGAATCCCTGGTGGGTGCCTGCGGCCACCGACACGTTGTAGAGCGTGTCCACACTCAGTCCGGTCACCATCTGAGTGTAGATGTTGCCGGCGACTTTGAACGACTCAGCGTCACCGACCGTCACACTCGGATCCGAGGAGCTCAACACTCGAACTTCGACCTGTTTGTTGGTTGAACGGTGATGTTGCGGAGAAAAAAAAACGGTGAACTTGCAGGCAGACGACTGTGTGTCCAGCAAGCACAGAATACGGTTGGTTGATCGTTAAACTTTTTTCTCGCAAGCTTTCACGGAATATGCTCGCCTGAAGATACGGTATGGCCGATTAAACGTGGCAGCTTTCTTTTTTCAGGGTGCAAGGAGCGCGCGAAATTTGAATGAAAGAAAGAGACGTTTAGAAAAGCAATTATGTGCCAAATTTAACGTGTTTTTTTTTCAAACTAATTGCTTTTTCGTGCTATTCTTGTCATTCTTTCTCCCTTGCACACACAGTTGCTATCTTGGCATTCTTGAAAAAGATAACTCCTAGTCTGCGAGTGAACCCCACCTTGATGACGAATACAAGGACTGCCTTATTGATTCGGTCATACTGCACTCCGTTTCCCCTTCAGAGTGATATACATGCTCTTCTAGTTTTTTTTCTGAAAAAAAACCGCAGGTGTGTCATTTCTCATTTGAATTTGTCTCACTCCAGTCACCTTGTAATGGTCAACCGCCACTTCATCGTACAATGGTGGCAACCAGTTGACGACAATTGTCGTCGGCGATTTGAAGTCGATCCTTAGTCCAAGCGGCTCCACCGGTATGGTTGGGCGTTCTGTTAGATGGGAGATTTACAAGCTGCTGCGAGAAATATGAAATCAATTTTTCATGGAATAATTAAGAAGTTGGCCGAAACGAAGGCGTTCGAATTGCGGAACACAAATGAAAAACGCAGTGAATGAAGCGAGGAAATGAAGCAAATAGGATAAAGTCATGCAGTAAATCAAAAAAGAGAAGCAAAATTTTGAGTAAATCCGTCGCAAAAAAAAGTACCTGCTTCGACTAGGATAAAGAACAACGGGTTTCCAGCTTCGGTCCACGCTCGATTGGTCAGCTGGTAAACCACCTGAAGTACAGCGTGGGCCAAAAAAAAGGTTCCATTTTCAAACTGCTGTCACTGGCTGGTGTTTTAATATTATGAGCTGAAATTTTCAGCACTGATAAAACATGCGTTGCCATTTTACTGACAAAATTTTTTTTCCGATATATAATTCCTAGCGGTCACTGTGGCAGATTTTTTAAAAAGCTCGAAAAATCAACAAATTGACTGAAATGAGTGCAAGAAAAATTTAGTATCAAGATGCGTGATTCAATTTTGAAACTGTTGCAAGGTGACAAATTGGTCTTTTTGGATACCCGTAATAGTTCAAATCATGCGCTCAGAGTGGAAAGGTCTCACACTTGAATTGCATTTGAGCACCTCGAGCGAAATTCTGCTGATGTTTCACAACGGACTCGAGTCAGCAGCCATGCGACTGCGACAGAAAGAATTGTTCAGTTGATTTTTTGTTTTCTGTGTTGCTCTGTCTGTTAATTTGTTTCTTTTGAAAAGTTTTTCTGCGGTTTGAATAAAAACAGTGTTTCAGTTTCAGTTTTCTGCAGTTTCGTCATGGTTAAGTGGACAGCAGAACAACGGGTCTGGTGTGCCATCTGGTGGGAGCAATCTGAAAGTTTTTCTGCAGTGACTCGCCAGTTTCGCGTAAAATTCCATCCAGCCGCTGCCGGACGACAAACCTTGATGATGATTTGGATGTCTATGAGCAATGATTCGTTGTTAAATTCTTGGTTAAAAATCCGTTTTTTTTGAAAATTTGGGAATTTTTAAACATTGTGCTGTAAAACTGAATCTACTTGACCAAACTAGATAAAAATTTTGTCAGAAAAATGGCATCACATGTTTTATCAATGCTGAAAATTTCAGCTCATAATATTGAAATACCAGCCAGTGACAGCAGTTTGAAAATGGAACCTTTTTTTTGGCCCACTCTGTAGATTGTGCAGATTTTTTAATGTCGCCAGGTCAGATAATCACAATGAAATAACAAGAATTTATCAAAAAAATTACGGCGCACTTTTCTTGTCTCTCAGAAAATATCTTGCTATTGTTAAATTTCTTCATCAAATCATCCCCCAGTCAGTCCACTCATCACTCAATCATTAAGTCCAACAAACTTTCAAGCCACCAATTGTTGTGCATGTTGCTTTGTCAGTTACTAACTTTGAAAATTGATTAAATTTTCAAATTGAAGTTTGAAAACAGAGTAGATTCCAAACAGTTTTGCGCGAAACTAACTTGACTCGTGTATTGCACTCCGCGTTTGAAGGCACTCAGATCATAGCAGAAGTCTCTCTCTCCGGCGACGCCGCGTGGACAACGGAAGAACTGGCTGGGCTCATCGACCGTCACCCATTCCTTCTGATTCGCTAGTTTGTAGGTCAACCTGAAAAAAACGAACAATCCTTTTGAAGCTAGACGATTTTGTGCTATTTATTGGCGTTTTTGTCGGAATGGTTTTCATGAATGCTGTTTCCCCAATGATCGTCTTTGCCGTGCTTTTCTGCTCTTGTTTGTCTTTGCATTTTCACAGTCGCATTAAGACAAATAATGTCGTTTTTTGCGTTGCGTTCTTCCAACCTACTATAAAAACGTGTCTTTCAAAGAACAACATCGCGCATACAAGTGCGCGTCGTTAGCAAATGCTCTTATTACAGTTCGGTAGAAAAAGCTGTTTTGGGTAAAGAAACTTGTCAAAATTGTGTTCGAGAAACAAAGTTGTCTCGGCAGTAGTCTAGAAGCAATGTTATTCGTGTTTCTGATAAAAGGTTGTCTTTCAAATATTATGATAAGTGTGTTTTTCTCACAGCTGCAACCGGTAATTAGTGACCCTTTCCCATCGTTGATTTGGAAGAAGGCGCTAAAAAAAGTTTCTTCATGAATGGTTTGTTGGCAAACCAGCTCGGAAAAATAATATCTACGAACGCTTTTTTACCGGTTTGGTGGTGGCAGTCCCCCATGTTGAGAATACATATAAAACTAACAAACTGTGTTCATGACTGATGAATGATGCATGTGCGTGCGGTGGTTTTCGGCAGTTTTCGCCCGCAACTAACAACAGACAATAAATCAGTGATTTTGCAGTTGAAATTGTTTTTGGCGTGGGTAATATTTGGAATGAACATACTTGAAAAAAAAACCGTATTCCATGCGCTTGCGTGACTCAAGTTTAAGGAATCCATGAAATAAAAAGCATGACATAAATTTTTCTGCCCATTCGAAAGCCGTAAACAAAAATCAATATCGATTCATACATGACATAAGACAAGAACTGCAATAAAACGCGCACCGAAAGCGGATGATATTGCCGATGTGATCCTCGTTGGGCGTCCATGCGAGGTAAGAGCGTGGCGTCGCGAGAATCACGCGCAGGTTGTATGCGCCGCTTCCGCTTTGGCCGCCTGAAATCAATTACAGTGCAATTATAATTCAGCAAAAGTGGATGATAAAATTTAACACATCGCTCGTGGCCTGGGTGATAGCGCGTTAGACTCTTGTCTGTGCGCTCGGGGGATCGAGCCCTGCCGAGGGTGCACACAGGCACTTAATGACAAAGAAAACTCGATGGGCGCCCTACTCGACGGCGTTCGGTACGCTTCTCTGGGTCAGCCCTGGCTAAAAACATCGCCTAAAATCACAGTTCGTGAAAATTTGTGTGTCATTGCGCGCGCGGCGTTACATTGTCAGCTACTGTATGTCTGGTTAAAAGTTAAAGCGTGCCAAAAAAAAAACAAAGGTAAAAAGACAGTTTGTTGAAGTTCAAGTTTTCGGTTAAAGTTAAGGCGCATTCATGTTGCAGTATTTAGTGCCCGCGCAGCTGTGCGTCACTAAATACTGCAACATGAATGCACCCTGAATTCGACCCTATCAATCAATCAAAGCAACAAATTTCCAACCACCTGACGGTGACGTTGTTGCTCCGCGGTCATCCGCCGGTCGCGTGGTCACGTACACGATCTCCGACCAAGGACTGGCGTGCGAGCGAGTTCGGGCGCGAATTTGAATCGCGTAGCGACTGGCCGGCTGGAGACGTTCGATTTGCACGTGCGCCCCGGTGAATGCGCGTTTCTCCGCTTCGCGTTCGCTCGACGTGTCGATGTTCCAGATCTACAAACAAAACGCAGTTCTTTTAAAGGGGCGATTTGTTTTGTTTTGTACCACACAACACTTAGAAATTGTCCGTACGCGATATTCCGAAATCGTGTGTCGTGTGTGCTGAGCTTTGTACATTACGGACACGATCAGTTTGCGCACGCGATTTCGAACAGAGACGTCTGTGCGTACGGAGAAACAAAAAACTGAATGGTGCTTTCGCCTTTAGCGATGAATTGTTTGAGTTTTGGTGTTTTTGTTCTTTTCCATTGATTTCCTGGTTCCTCCATATTTATTGGATGAACGGTCTTTTTGGTGTTGTTGACAGTTAGTCCGGTGCGATCAGTTTCCGAACACTGGACAGTTCAATAGTGCTACACCACTAGAGCGCCGGAATCAATGCATGCATCAACAATCAACAATCAACAAAGAAAATCAACAACAATTTCAGTTTCCTCAAGTCACGCTGAAGCGCAGGACATTGCGGTGAATCAGTTTGCATGAAAAAAAAGCTGAACCACGATATGTTTGATGGTTTCATTCCAGGCGCTTAGTGGTGTAGCACTATTGGACTACTGAGCTGTTATAAACCAGGCTCCCGAAATTGTGTTCTTGCTCTTCTAACCTGATATTCGTACGCCTCGATCGGTCCGTAAGACTCGTCGCACTGTGGCTGGTGCCAGCCGAGCGAAACGGTTCGATCCGTGACGAATTCAGCCTTCACGTCGTGTGGTACGCCTGCCTCTCCTAGACGTGATTTAAGCATATGGTTAAAAAAAAATTACAAGAAAAGAGAGCGCGAATTCATCGAACAAAACTGTTGAGAAAGTTTAGAAAAGTTAAGAAACCAGTTTAGCGACTAAAGAAACTGAGAACCTGCAATCGTGTCGGCTTACCTGTGCAAGCGCCTTTCGCGCCTTCTCCCACGGAGAATTCGGCAGTCTTCGCGACCGTTTCACCGCGCGAATTCACGACGAACACACGAAGCTCATAAAAGACACGATCCGAGAGGCCATCAATCGTAACTTTGTAGTCGGACTTGCCCTGATTGAATTGAATCCGCTGACCATAGCGTTTCCATCTGTAAAGGTTGTGCTTGTAATCATTGCTCCATGCTTTATGGCTTATGCTCATTTATAAGTGCTCGCTTTTCCCGTTTATAAGTTTGTTGTTATATGTTTTGAACATCTCGCAAAAATTCACTGTACATGTAAGAAAATATTGCTTGTAATGTCTTGAGCACCTTGATGAAAATTGTGTGAATGTGAAAAAATGTGAAAAACACTCACTCTGTGTCGTTCGGCATTTTGTATTCGACAACAAAATAGCGAAGATCTTGGCTGGCGAACTGAGCTGGCGTTTCCCAATAGACGACAAACTTTCCCAGTCCACTTTTCTCGATGCTCGGCTTTGCCGTCCAAAGTTGACTTTCGGCTCTCGCCGTTTCGACCTATATATGGGACAAAAAAACATTGTTTTTGCAAACTGTTTTGATTTATTCGCTACAAACAAACAAATATGCAGAAGTAGAGCTCTCAATTACAGGGCGGTAGCTGGATTGGTTGTGTGGTAACGTGACAGCGTGCATTCTGTGCAGCACATGCTTCCACTTCTATAGCCTGCACACTAAAAGCATGCATCACGTGATCTGATCATCACCGAACACCAACCAACCAATCAGCGGATTGCAAGCAAATAATTCCGAGTTGTTTCACTGTACCTGAAGTTTGTACACTTGACGCGGCGTGTGATTGACGAACGCAATCAGTCCGATCACGTAAGTGGTCGCTGGTTTCAGATTGGTGAACAGATACGACGTCTCCGATGGAGGCAGCCGCTTTCGAACCAGCTGGACACCCTCACCGCGGCCGGCCATCTCCAGAATGACAATCTGAAGAAAAAAGAGTTTTGGTAAAAAAACTGTCAAATTGTATGTTTTTGGTTTTGCTATGTATGACCCATTTTTTTGAACGTGTCCCACTGAAATGACGTCATGTGCCGCCGCTTGCCGCTCACAGCAAACCAGACTTTCCGTTTAGCCGATTTCTTTCCGTAAACAAATGATGAATGTCGAAACAGTCACATCAAACTGACATTTTAGTGTCTGTACTTTGACAAACGGGCGTTTTTAAAGCGAATGACGTCATTTTAGTGCGGACACGTTTGAATAAATCCACAATATTAAAACACCGAGACATGTTGCACAATCACAAACGAGCGCACAAAAAGATTGCCGGATACTCACCCGGAGCCGTTTGTTTGTCACTGTATACAGTATCAATCAATCACAATGTAATCATGACAAAGTATACGTAATATTCAGCTAAAAAACCATTGTAAAACATTAAAAAAAACGTTTTTAAACAACAATTGTACCTCATAATGTTGCAGGTTTCGATCGTCGAACTTCTCCCATTCCACTCGTAGTTGAGCGCTGTCTCTGTAGACGCTGTCGATTCTCTCCGAATAGGTCGGCGCTGAATGGAGGCACAAAATAGTGATGTACGACAAAACTGGCAGCACTTTCGCGTGCCACACCAGTCGCCAGTGCCAACGCCACGCACACGGTGGCATTTTTTTTTGAAACCGAATTCTACTCGCTGTTTTGAGTAGCTTTTGGCAGAAAACTTGCATCCATGGGCATAATTGAGTTTGTCTGTTTCTTTGCGATTAAAAACTACATTTTTTTTTTATCCGACCGTGTTGCGCGTTTCGTGTTCGTTACCCTGAAAACAGCTAAAGAAAATTGGCTTGACGCTTGAACAACCGCTTGACTACGTAGATATGTACACACATGACTTTTTTCGTTGAAATCAACACAACTTAACATGAGTAAACTAAACGGTCGGTCACACAGGGTCACGCCATCGGCCAGAAAACAAAATAACATGACAACAAAGACAGTGAAACAACACCAATCTGCCAATAAGATCTGTTCATTTAATGTGAGTCACACGCACAACAACAACAAATTGCGGTGTAGCAAAATGTATCAAAGAAAAGGTGAGTGTCATAAAAGGTAAAGATTTTGTGGTAAGTCGCACACAATTCATGGGTGTCACTCAGCACGCACATGCGCAACGGTTATATCTTATCATATATCATCAAGTTTTAGGTTTTGCGACTCAGTGCGTGTGCAGACGTTGAAAGGAAACTAGGTAGTTTCAATCTCTATGTGTCAATAAAATAGTGACGCTGCCCTATTTAGGGGAATCGCCTCACTTTGCCAATTTTGAATTGCCGCGTCAAGCATGAAACTGTTTACCTACATGTACAATGTATCTATGCGCGCATGGAGCCTGGAGACCAAAATAAAAGATCATATCCACGTATTTGCAGTCCTACCGCTACGCCGCTGCTTGCTGAAAGACTCTCACTTCAACATATTGGTTTTCTTGGTTGGCAGAGAACCTCAAAGGTAATGTGGCAATGGTTAATGGCTAATGGTTAAATGGTTAAAATCACACATTGCAACAAGTTCTTGTGCAATTTTCCGCTTCAGTTTCCGAATTTCTTTGCGATTTGTTCAAATAAACTTTTTAACTAATCAAATAGACAAATACTGAAACATTGATGAAACAAGCCTCTGGTAAACAGATCGAAAATCGTGCGTTTCTGTAAAAGCAACATTTGTATTCTTTTTCAGGTTTTCATTGATTTTCATCACTAGAAAGTCACATGTTTTTTGAGAAAATATTCCTACATAAAGATCAAATCTTCCCTAAATTGTTCTTGGCGCAACATCCTTTTGTTTACACGTGCGAAAAACGCAACTTTACACGCCAGAATAAACAATAACGATTAGCATTAAAGTGTGATACGAAGGTAACCTGCGTGAAATATGGTTGTGAAAAGGATTTTTGTAAATTTTACTGAGAAAAAACATTTGAATAATATAGGATTTGAAGAAAACATGCGCCTGACTTGAACTTTCACAGCTGAGTTCAGACGCATGTACTTTTGTACAACCCTATATGTGGTCATACAGAAACGACACTTTCTTTTTGGCTTATATTCGTAGTTTATTCCGACCACAAAAAAATAAAAGAATTGTAATGTAATTTTGTCTGTCTTAAAATATGCAATTGAGGTCTGTCTTAAAATTGAGGATAACACAAAATCTACAAATCATCTCAAGGCTTTATCTTAAAGAAGAACGTTTCGACTGTAATATGAAGGTTTAAAGCGTGTGTAGACATCATTCATAGAAATATGTTATACAGCATTAAAACCGTTTCATAATAATTGTAAATAATTTTGAATAGAATGTAACATATCCATACAATCTTTAAGTTATAGCATATCACTTCAAGAGAGCGACTTTTATGTCATGTTAGTATCGTTAAAATGTTGGTTCAATCAATCGATTTCCAAATAAAATGACAATAAAAATTGAATAAATTCATATAAATATCGGTTACGCTCACAATGTGATGTGCTCATACATAACTAGGAAAACTTAATGGCGGTTTGAGATCCTAAAAGTCGAAATACTCTAATATGATGAATCGGGGAAGCCATAAAGCGACATACCGTATTACCCCCAATAAACCCCCATGGGGGATTAATACGTCAGCGACTTTTAGGGGTGGGGGTTTATTGGTGGGGGGGGATTATTGGTGGGGGGGTTTATTTTACAAAAAATTCTAGGGGTGGGGGTTTGTTGAAAAATGGCAAAAATACATTGCATGGCAGGCAAGAAAGTCGCAGAAACTTCTACTCTACATAGAAATTTCCTTTTATAACAGCCTTTTGTAATGAAATTACTATTAACTCACCCATTTGGGGCCTTTGGTAGCACAATTTCATCATTTTCACTGCAACCAGCCACTGAATTCGCTGGGTATGTGTTTCAAACAGGTCTCCAATAATCCCCCATGGGGGATTATTTGTGGGGGGGGGGATTATTCGGAAACTGGTCGGGGGGTGGGGGTTTATTGGTGGGGGGGGGGATTAATGGTGGGGGGGGTTTAATGGGGGTAATACGGTATACATGCCGCAGGTTGAAAATGAGAGAGGTGTAAAATCTTTTGTAAAAACCTTTTTCGCGCACGCTAAAGATGCAAACGATATCGTCGTGGGTGGTATCGCTGACACGGGATCGTTTGGCGTGTGAAAAATCGAACTGTTTTGCTGCGTTCATGGAAAAACTTTTTCTGCGAGATCTTTTTTAGTCCGACTTCCGACTACCATCAGAGCACAAACGCTCGCTGCTACGAGAACTCCGCTATTTTTCAAAACGCCGTGTAAAAAAATACTCCAGCGCAGAATGTATGTACTTAACGGGAGAGCACATGTTTGTTGTTCTGTTTTACATGACGCTTTTCACAGTTGAGAAATGTCTGGTTGAGACAAGACTCCATTAAAGTGATGGTACATACGGACATGTGCAGAAATGTTGGAATTAATCATAAGAATAATTATTCAAAACTCTCTCGTAGTACTTTATAGCGGCCTTGAATTTCAAAATTTCGAGTCGTGTTTTATGGGAGGCTACAAAAAAATATTAGAATATACAAAAAAACGGCAGGAAATTACAAGAAAAGTGCAACAGCAGTAATCCAATCACTAATTTATGGAATACAACTGAAACAAAACACACGCAACACGGTTGGTCTGATGCACGGACAAAAAAGGGAAAACCAACATTTAGCTGTTTTCACAAAAACATTTTAATTCAAAAGAAAAATAACAAAAATTGTAAAGAATTCTACTGTACCTGATCCGTCAGTAGTTGAGGTTAACTTTTGTTCCGTCCAAGGTCCAATTTGTCCCGTACGCCTGTCAACAGCACGCACACGAAAACTGTAGATAGTGCCCGGCAGTAAGTTCGTGAACTGAAAATGAAGGTTTCAACATAATATACCCGATAGCTGTTATGCCAAGTTTAGCTGGCCTCTGGAAACTTTTTCCGTTATGCACTACTTGCATGAATGACATTGTGCGTCGACGGAAGGACAAAAACTAACTACAACAATACACGTATATCTCTAATTGGAAAATGTGAAAAAACTAACAGCTTTCATCTCTCCATGTACTTTCCATAATTGAAAACTGACTTGGTTGGAAACATGGGAATCCATTGAAACCGATTGGGCCAACAAAACAAATCAGTTTAAATGTGATGTTGTCTTTTAAAATAAAAAAAAAATCAACCTGCACAAAAAAGAAAGCCAGCAAAAGAGAAAACACTGAATTGCAAATGGAAACTCCAAACTCGGAACGCTGGATGACTATAATAATGTTTCAAGTATCTACTAGTCGGAAAGAAATAGAAACAACAAAGATCAAACTACCAAAGAAAACAAGAATTCCCACATGTGAAAATAAACGTTTGAACAAAGCTAAACCAACCTGTACGACGGGCGATTCGACGGTTTCCGTGTGCAGGTCGAACTGCGAGTGCCCGGACTCGCCGATCAGCTGCACCTCGTAGTTGACGCTGTCGCCACCGCAGCTCGGCGCCTCCCAGCGGAATGCCAACGAGAATTGGCCGCTCGCAGCCGCTGAGATTTGCTCCGGTTGCGAGAGCTCATCTGAAATATTGATTGGTTTTGATGCTTGAAACTGCTTTTTTTTTCATTCTTTGACTTTTTCAAATTATAATGCAGCGTTTAGTGGAAACTGAGCGGTCGAAACTTTCTATTTAGTCTCAATGTGGGAAGAGAATATTGAAAAAAACACACTAGTGGGTAGTTGCGTCGTTAATTGAAAGGCCAGTCCAGTCAATCAGCAAGTGTAATGGAAGCTAAACTGGCGTTGTCCAATCCGCCCCTCTTGTTTTGTCCCTTCCCTGTTCACATTGCCCTTAAGGATTCGGATTGATCTCGGTTTCAGACATTTGCCTCAATTAATTAATTTTCTTTGAATTGGGCTTTGGAAAGCAGAGCTTGTCTAAAAATTGATGCACTGCATTTTAGAAAGCAAATTTCTGTACTTGATTATCTGCTTTCAACGTTGTTTGTTTGTCGTCATGGGTTATCTTGAAGTGGGGCTTGTTGTTTCGCAGTTGAAAATATGTGTCCAGCATGAGTTTAGAGACTGACCCATCAGTCTCCCAGAACAGTCTCAGAACAATACCCGGAGCTTCAAGTTTGCGCAGTGGTGCGATTTCGAACCCAAAAAATACCAAAAAACACTATGAAACAATTAATCGAAACAAAATCAGGCTAAGCCACAAAAACACACCACAACAAAAACGCACTTTTCGTGCAGTCAATGCCGACGGTCTGTGTTTCGGCGCGGATCTCGCCGGTGCTCACGAGCACCTGGTCGTTCTGTCCGATGACCTTGATGCGCACGTAGTACGTGATGCCACTGGGCAGATCCTTGATGGTCACCCGGTACTGGTGGTACGGGCCGCGGTACGGAATCAAGCCCTCGTGCTCGACCCAGGTGTTGTCGTGCTCCGGACGATACTCGACGCGGAAGCCTTTGATCACTTTGTCGTCCGTCTTCGACTGAATGCCCTCCCATTGCACCGTCAGTATGCTCGTGTGACGTTGGCCGTATGTCTGGCGTTTCGCGCGCACGTTTGCCGACGTCAGTGAATCGGCTGAAGATGGAAAAACGGGTTGATATGAGGGTTTTTTCTTGATGTTTGGCTACATTTTGAGCATGTTCTTGACGCAGAAACGTGTTGATATGAGGCGGGTTTTGATGTGTGTTTTCTTGAAATTTTGGCATAATTTGAGGATGTTCTTGTTTTTTTTTGTTTTTTTGTCAGGGTTCTTTTAAGCGACTTTGGCATTAAATGACACTTTGTTTTAGCGCGATTTTTGAATTCGAATTTTTGAAATTGTCAACATCGTTGTTTTTTTGTCTTGCTTTCATCCATCAATCCAGTTTACTGTAATATTGTGTAACAGGTTGTCAGAAAAAGTACAGGGCTGCATAAACTGCATATAATTGATGCAATGAGAGGGACCACCCAAGCGGATTTGTTTATGCATTCTGCTCACTTTATATTGGTTGAAATTCAAGAATCTAAATCAGATTCATTCATCTCAATCTCACGTTAAACAAACCGAGATAATATCGAAAATCAATTTGATAAAATGACATCATGCATGTGGGTATGCAGAAAGTTCAGAAAGTTGTAAACGTGAATTGAAATACGTACATCCCATCACCATACAGCCATCCATTCAAGTGTGTACATGCAATACCACTCGAATCAACTGTATTTCCATTTCCCACTTCAAATACCTAGAATCAACCTTCAAATACCCAAATACAAATAGGTATTTAAAAAAAATAATCTTTATCAATTTCCAGTAGCAGCAAGTACACACTCGCCCTTCAAATGGAAACGACAAATTGTGATGAATCACGTCTTGATGCTACCTACCTACCGTATCAATGAACGTTTTCTTGATTTAGTTTCTAACTATCATGGCACTGGTTGACTGTTGCATTTAAATCGAATTTTATGCTGCTGTCACGGTCTTGGAAATCACTAAAAATTTGTCTTCATATCAACCATTTCAAAATTGATATTCATAGAGACAAACCTATGTACAGCCACACCTAACGCAAGTAAACAAAATCACTCGTGTTTTCATGTGGAAATTGAAAATTCGGGCGAAAAGAGGTGCAAAACATTGATTTCGAAAGAAACCATCCGAAAAAATGCATGGGTGTGTTCGTGCTGGACTTTTTTAATCGCCGCTGCTTTCTGACCTTGCAAAATTTGCGACTAAGATAAATGAATATTCTGGCCGTTTGGTTTATTGTGGCAACAAACGTATTGGGAACATGGGAAAAATTGCGGTTATGTACAAAAGAATGTTTTGCACAATTTTTTTGGCGTCGTACTTTACAAAATTTGGAGGAAACCAAAATTTAAAAACACCATGTTAAGCAAGCTGACAGTACTTACACATACATACTTCTCTAAATAAAAATGTCATACAAATAAACCACGCTCAATGGCAGCTTCATTTGATAATCAAACATTATTGATTAATGATTCTGGAATCCAGCCTACATTAGTGACACTGCGATAATACCTTGTATTTTGATGTACATGCTAATGCTTGGTTATTTACTTGCATTACACATGACATTCGCTGCCAAAATGACGCAAAAATAAACGTTGACCTCCGTTGACCGACCGTTTTGCTTTGTGCAACATGTTACATGAAAATACATTTGAGGCACACAGCACACTTTGGTGTATTACCGCATAATATTACGCGTGATGGTTAGCGTATACAGTCCATCTGGAAAATATATGCAACATGACGCGAACATGACGTGATGACCAACCAATCAGCGCTGAGAACACCTCATGATTAACCAATCAGCGCTGAGAGTTGCTATGACCAACCAATCAGCTAGTTGCATATACCGTATTACCCCCAATAAACCCCCATGGGGGATTAATACGTCAGCTACTTTTAGGGGTGGGGGTTTATTGGTGGGGGGGGGGATTATTGGTGGGGGGGGGGGTTTATTTACAAAAAAAATCTAGGGGTGGGGGTTTGTTGAAAAATGGCAAAAATACCTTGCATGGAAGGCAAGAAAGTCGCATAAACTTCTACTTTTCACAGAGATTTCCTTTTGTAACAGCCTTTTGTAATGAAATTACCATTAACTCATCCCTTTGAGGCCTTTGGTAGCACAATTTCACCAATGTCACTGCATTCAGCGACTGAATTCGCTGGGTATGTGTTTCAAACAGGTTTCCAATTAACCCCCATGGGGGATTATTTGTGGGGGGATTATTCGGAAACTGGTCGGGGGGGGGTGGGGGTTTATTGGTGGGGGGGGGGGGATTAATGGTGGGGGGGTTTAATGGGGGTAATACGGTATTAGCGAGATTGACTGTATGTTTCATCTTTAGTCACTGTTGGATGTAGCCGCTGTTGAATATGTAAGAGCCGGCTCTTGGATACAAACAATGTAAGAGCCAGCTTTTGGCTAGAGCCGGGCCTCCTCTTTCGAGAGCAGATGCAGGAGTTCTCTGATACGTACATTACGCTTGACACATTTGAATTAGCAATCCAAAATTTAATTGTTGCATCACTTTATCAGTCATTTTTTTATTCTGCAACCACATAAGTTCAAAATTCATACCAGTCTCACACTGAAGTTACACAACCAACTACACAGTGTTTTCCAGTAGGAAATTGTTTTTCCGTGCAATTTTTTGTGGATATATGTACACCTTAATTCATAACTAACAATCTACAATTATATTCGCTTCACATACACGGGACGTCAATTTCAGAAGAACGGTTGCTCAAAAACATGAGAAAATCACTTCTTTATGAATCATTCAATCATGTTTTAATTTAGAAAACACGGTATTTTCCGATAATTGCAAAATACTGATCGTAAACCACCGGTTGACTCATGGCGGTTCGACACATAAAATCAATCCGAAATGTCTTTAAAAAATTATTGTTGTTTGAAAAACAAAAAAAGTGATGCTGTAAATAACCACCTGGTGGTAACACAAAAACAGGTCTTTTCATTGTGTGACTCAGGTTGTTACACTAAAACACAACATCAACGTTCAAAAACAAGTTTTCAAGTTGTGTTGCATTTTTTTTTGTTCGCGCAAACACTGTGGTTTACTCAACAGGATGCAACAGTTCTGTTTACTTTTGACGGTAAAGATTGCGATTGCGACAAAATGCAAAAACCGACGCTAACCGATCCCCAAAAAAACGCGGCTTCTTTAAAAGTAGCAACATGAGAAGATTTTCCAACCGTCCCCACAACCCATAATTTCTGACTTTTTTCACAAAATTTACGACCAGTCTTTATCTAACAGACAGATCTTTGAAAACTGATCGAGAAAATGCAAAAAAAATATTTTCAACCCAAAGGATCACAACCCACAAACAAATTACACTTCACAAGATATGAAAACGACCGTTATTAATTACGGGTTTAAACTTCATCATTAAAACAAAAGACGAAACAACATTTATTTTCGGTCTGTCCACACACAACACGCACAGTCAGATCGGTATCTATTTCTGATCTTTCAGATTTTGAAAACATTTCAGACATATTATACCGCAGAAACCACCATTCTGTTGAGTGTCTCCCACAAGATTTCTTATGAAAATATTGTTGCAATTTGTATAATTTCTTGCGTCGTATATGTACATATTTGGACACAGATTTGATTTCGGTTTTCGGTTAATCGAATTTATAAAATTACACCACCAGTAAAATTTGGCAAGCAATTTTCCTACTGTCTTCAGTTCACGAGTGTGTTTGAAGTTTTCAAACTTTTGAGTTTCACTGTTTTCTTATACTTTAGTTTTCTCACACATCGTAGGAGCACGTTCAGGAGCAAGAAGTTATAACATTCAATAACAACGAAATTGATGACCCCTTGAGAGATTTTGTGCAAATTGGAAATCAAAACACTAAAAATCAGTTATTTCAATCAATATACTTCTCACACTACACGACGGCGCTAGTTCACAACACGGGCGATAAAAAAATCCCTGACCTAACCACAAAAAACAACTCAAATCGCGTTGTTGTTGCTTCAAGCGTGAATAAACCAATTTTTAGATATGTTTTTTTTTCAACGCAAATACACGGTTCGTTTACCACATGATCTACGTTCGTTTTGGCTACGTCAGTTTGATCGTTTTTTGTATTAAATTTTTTCATCTTGGGTGGCTAGGCTGTCTGACTGTATTTTGGATCTCAAATTATGATGAAGTCTGAGTATAGCCTTCCACTGTTCTTCAGTTTCGCATAAATTATGAACTACTTACTCAACTAGATATCAACACCTTAAGCAAACAAGAAAACCGTTCCTCACATCGTGTTTCAAAGTACAATGTAAATAACACCCACTTAAACAATTTCTGAGCAGTTCGAAGTGTTTGTGTAATAATGTGTTAACATACATAAATCATTTAGAGCTGTGGATGCAAACAACTTGGGTAAAAACGGGTTAAAGTTGAACGGGTCACGTTTGAAGACGTTTACGAACAATTAACGACCGAAAAAACTGACCAGAAGAAAAAAATTCAAACCTGCATGCCAGCAGAAACAGCCGAAGAGAAATATCGACCAAACAATTGTTTCCGATGGTCCCATTCGAATATATATGGCAAGATAATTTTAAAATTAAGAAAATGTCAGTAAACGCGCGATGTTTAATCTCAGAAGCATCCACATGCAGACATCGGTTGAAGTTCGCTCATCAGGTGTAATATGGCACTGTCGATTTTTGCAAAGTTGAACTGTTAAAGTCGATCAAAGCGATATCTCTTGTCTTTCTATCCGATGATTGGCCCTTTTAAAAGCGACTTTAAATGAAAATTCAAGTTTTTAGATTGAAACTGCTCATTCGCTCGCAGCTAAAATAAAATACGTACATGTATAAAGTGTATGTAAGAAAAGATAATGTTAAATACTAAGAGAATAGCAGTGAACACTGGGTATAAACCGAACACTTGTTTTTTTTACTGTGGTGTAAACTTTATAAAAATTTAGATTTAGTACAGTACATGTACTTTCTGCTATCGATTGTCTTCTGAAAAGGAAACTTTTAAAATAATCAATTGAAACATGTCGTTGCAGTCAGAATTGGAACACAATTTAACAACAACAGTAAGATGGTGATAAAGTTATATGGGTAAAGATAACACCACGTTGTTATTCTTTAATGAAACGAAGTATATTGTTTCCAAATCCAATATATGTACAATGTGTTCTTCGAGATACATATGCAACAAGACATATATTAGTAATTGAGACGTTAAGAATAATTTAACTAGCGGTAGTGTAGCATGTGAACGAAACGTTTACCAATTTCAAACACATCAACAAGACACAGGAAGAAGCGAAAAGTAAAGAGCATCTAAGTTGCATTACAAAAATTCTTCTTCTGTCTTCTGCGCAAATAAATGTAAACGATATATAGGCACACCTAAGCAAATCATAATATTAGAGAATTTATATTTTTCAACGTATTACAGCGTGTATACTTGCAATTGTACACATCCCTACAGTCGTTCTTTAAAAACACATATACAAATGCATATACATAAATCGCACACATATACCTTTCTTAGTCATAGATGCTTTTTTTCTTGGCCGACCAAGAAGAATCTAGAGAGAAAACGACAGTTATGTTTGATGACACATCGCGTAAGCACGGAGAGACGGTTTGACAGTATTATTACCGACCCGAAACTCGGTGTTTATGTGTGTCCGTTTAAAGTACAAAAACTTTCAAGTATACTGCATGAATCGGTTAAACACACGTGTTCCAGTAATCCACATCTTGAAGTGCAACCAATCAGAATGCACCAGATTCAAAAATCTGCCAACCAACTCGTTTCATAAACACTGTTGCCGAAGTTTCTTTGAGTAGGAAAAATAATTAAAGACATTAAGTGGGAGGAGTCGTATCCATAAGGATACTACTTATTACTTACTTACTTTAATATCTACTTTCTTTTGTAAACTGCTGTGCACGGCAAAATCACGTTATTTTGCGAGAGAGATCACAATGATATTATACATGTATTCAAAGGTGGAAAGAGCAAAATAATTTGCCGTTTTTACGAGCTTAAGAAGAGTTTGCGTTTGGTTGGTTGTTAGTTAAGATGTTAAAGGCAGCGCCAAGGTCAACATTTACCAACACCACCAGCAGTGGCCAAACAAACGTAAATTTTCCAGAATAGCACGCAGACATGCAAACGTGAACATGCAAACTTTCTGCGACTGTGATATAATGATGAAAAGGTGAAAGGAACGGTTGCATGAAAGGTTGAATGAAATAAACTGCATGTGCCATGAAGATCAGTCAGAATATATATGGATTGTTGATCAATGTGTGTTTTATGTTATTGATTATGATACATTCATGTTCGATATATATTGTTTTTTAACGTCTTCATCAATTCGGTGCTGTTGTTTCGGTGCTGAATTTGAATAGAATAACTGCTTTATCGACACAGCAACATGGTGCAAAGACAAATGATTATTGTTTTTCTCTCAAAATAAATAGCTGCGCAACTATTAGATACGTTTTTTAAACAGCATACCGAGTAATCATCATTATTATTAAACCATCACACGGCGCGATCACAAAAAAAAATCGGCACGGTACAAAGTAAACGATTTATGTATTTTTTTTGAAAATTCACTTATGCGATCAAAAAAAGCGCTGACAAAAAATGGAACTATTTTAGTACTACACGATGAAAAAAAACACTCGTACTATGTGTTTGAAAAATTGCTGGAAACAGGTTGCGACACGCCAGAAAACTTGCCAGCAGAACGATGATTTTAGCCGCAATTTTCGCTTCACAAACCTGCGCGCGTCTGTTCGGTGGCTGGTCTGCAGTTTGTCACACACATACGAAAAAATTCCTTCGCTGAAACTGTATTTGTTTCGCGGTTGTTTGCTTGCTTTTCGGGGGTAAATAACACATTTGAAAATTGTAAAAATCTAAAGATCAAGAGTTGATTTTTTTTATTCGGCATAATGTATTTTGTTTGTTATAATATAAACATAACGCACGTTTTTCTTTTTACTTCATATAGTGTAAACGATGACGAACGAACACACAGAGATCTGATTGTGAAATTCATCAATTCCTTATTTGCAGCTCACTGATTGGCTATATCTTTAGGCCAGTGCGCCAAATCAGCAGATTAAATTCGAAAGCAACCAATCAGTTAGCAGGATAGTACATGAACGAACAAACGTTTGCTGTTCCCGACTCATTGACTTTCAAGACGTAATCCGTTGTGTAAATGACCGATTTTGACTCATACACCTTGAGATATACAGAAATGAAATTATTTTAGAAAGAGATTGTTGAACGTTTATTGTTTCACTAGTAGACTCTTAATTTCTGTGGAATTTTAATCAATTTATTTGGGCGAAAATGACTTGCAAGAGTTGCAATATTTTAAAAGTATTATGAACTTTATCCTCAAATTTTCATTAGAAATTACGATATAAAGCAAAAAATTGCGTATTCACGGATGAAAAATTCTTAAATTAGTGACAGCATTAATACCATTCCCAATGCCTTTCTTTGTTCCCTTCCCGGTGCCATTTACGATCAAGGTATCCCTCGTGGCCTGGCGGTTGTGCGTTAGACCCTTGCCTGTGCGTTCGGGGCATCGAACCCGGCCGAGTGGTCTATAGGCACTTAATGACAGAATTCGACTGCGTTCTCTGTACACTTTTCTGGGTTAGCCCAGGTTAAAAACATCGCCTAAAATCAGCGTTCATTCGTTCGTTTTTATTGCCACGCTTTTCTCCTCGGCACCGTTCAAAAAATCATAGCGAAACAATAGTACCGGGTTTGTCGACATAGCACCAGAAATTTTTTGTCGAGGTTTTTTTTGTGATGCCAACATTGTTTAAAATGGCCAAACGAGCAAGCTGGACGTGCAGTCACAGGTCGGTGAAAAAGTCGCAGATGGGTATGTCCACAGAACCCTGTACTACTTTGTTGCCAATTTTTCTTTTTCCAAGTCTCCATTACGGCATCGAGAAAAGGCATCGGCATTATCTTTAGAATGGCATCAGAATGACAATTTTTCGATCCCGTGATACAGACAACACTAAAATCAAGTAAGGTAAAAATGCGCCGATACAAGCCGAGGAGAACCTATCTACAATGTAGACACATTATTATATCGATATTATTATCAAGAAAACACAACAAAAAAGAAGGATATTGTTTTTTAACGAATTAACATTTGACTTAAGTGAGTTTCTTCTTGTTTGAAAACAATGCTTCTTGCGCCTTTTAAACAGGCGCTATTTGGCATCCACAGAACAATAAGCAGGCGACGTAAGCAACAACAAAAATAACATTTGAAAATTCGGTTGTTAATCAAGCCGGAGCCATGATATAATATATTCATTCAATCGAGTCCGTCCTAAATGACGTCACATGCTTCAAAGATTTGTTGTTCACTTGTTTCACTTGTGAAGCACAAGCCGAGAATTTTACTTCGGTGATTCCTCCTTTGAATTTCACATCAATCAAGCTAAAAAATGGTGTTTCAGCATAACAAGCGGCTCATGGTCTTTTTAAACGCATATGACGTCATTTCAGTCAGCCATGCTCTAGTAAATTGACTATAGAAGTGTTTCAAACAAACCAGTTCTGACAATAATCACAAGATCACGCAAGATTTCTTTTCTTGGAACGGATTCTGCGAGTCCGGCAAGCCATTTACAAGGACGTCGTTCAGTTTTTCCTTTTCCACGTAATCGAGCAGGCTGAAACGTTTTTTTAGAAAAAAATACCTTTGAATTTTTGAATTCTTTGTATCTGGGAAACGCGGAGCAAATCTAACTTGCTTTGTTTACACCAAAATTAAACATAAGTAAATCGCTGGGTTAAGACTGTACACATTGGCCCAATCGCGGGCAATAGTGACCCGAACGGTTTTTTGGTCCAGGTTACGCTGGACTTGGTTCTGGGAAAAAAACAGATCAAACGTGGCCAGTGTTTGGTCCGCCTTAAAATGCTGGTGTCTTTACTGCGTTAAAAAAATGCCGAAGAGACTTTTTGAACACCCGGGGACACGTTCTAAGATACCGTAATTGAAAACGCCAGGTTTTTCAATTCGACAGCCAGCATGACAAGCACGACAAAGGCACAAAGCTAAGCTGATTTAGCGGCTTGTATAAAAAAACGTGTTTGGCGTTTCTAAACGTTCTGGTTGCAGTGTTCTACGGTTTTTACCATTTCCGCTCCCGGTTTTTTCGGGCGTCCCGGTTGCTGCGTGCACTTACTCTTTGGCCGCTTGCGAGACGGGCACACGGTTCACCTTCGCTTCGACGCGTAGTTGTTCAATTTGGATTTTCAACGCCTCGATTTGCGCGGCTGTCTTCTCCGCTTTCGATGCCATGATAGCGCTTGTTTTGTCAATATATATTCTTGCTGCGGCTGTTTGTTTCGGGAATAATTCAGGTCAAGTTATGATTTCTGGAAGTGTCTCAGTGATTCAAACTCATATATGATTATGATATTTTGATACTGTATGTTTTTGCAACGTGCAGAGACAGGGTTAGAAAGCAGTTTTGCCTCAAAAGTTGAGACAACAACACTGGTGACACCGGGGAATGAACAAGCGGGCTCCGTGGGCTGTCTTCCATGGTACGCACATTCGTGGAGGCCGCTCTCAATGTAATCCTTCATTCCTCAATACGAAGACTACAAGAATTTCGACGTGTACATATACATGTATTGTATACATTCGGGTTTCTGGAAACGGATGGAATAGTGGTGCACTAGTCTTTTCACAAACTAGATTGCATTTACCTAGCAACGTTGGCGTTACCTGGCTCGATCTAACTCTCCTTGTGGAAGAGTATATCTATCTAGAATTAACCGAAAAAAACTCAACCGAACCAGCTAATCTAGTTGACTAAAATATAGTTGTTAAAATTCGAAATGCTAAAAATTTACTCACTCGTTACATAACTGATCCAACGCTATATCGCGTGCGGTTTTTGAGCTTTCTATCTTTCTGAACACAAACTGCACATACACATTCATCAACAAAATACGCATACGTGTAAGCACCAAACTATTATAGGCACACCGGTTGCCAAGGCGATTCAGGGAAGACAAGAAAACGAAAAGAGCTTCACTGAAAATTATTAAGAACCTTCCGGCGGACCCGACGGGTGCCTTTGTTTCCGCGGCCCGCTTTTTTAATGTCTGCATGTGTGTGGTGCTATTATTCAGGTAAATCTTGATAGGTAGCCTTGTTTTTGGCTTAAATGAGTTTTATTGTCGCTATGATTAAATCGTTTGGACCGAGAAGCGATTACACAATTGAATTCGATTGAATAAAATACGTGTACAGCGTGTATGTTCACACGTGTTGTCTATAGATTTCAAGTCCTTCATAATGAGTAAAATTATTTACGTAGTTTTGATCATGGCCCGGATTTCAGATGGAGACCACACACAATACACAGTCTTAATACACACAGAGTCTTTGAAACGGTGCTGCAACTCCACTGGGGAAATTGTTTTAAAGAACATAATTTCAAAAAAGAAACCTTTCAATACACTTTTAAACTGAGGTGCGGCTTGCTGTAGATCGTGTTGTGAGTTATTTATTACATGTTACATTTGCTATTAAAATTAGAATTGAGTGTCACTGCCCAAAAGATGTAGACGCGATTTGTGAAAGACCTGAACAAACAATGTTGGGAACGATTGGAAGATATCGGGAGCGGTGGAAGACAATAACTGATTCTGTTCTGTTTTATTCGGCACGTTCAGGCAACTGTGCGCCCAAGGAAGGAAACGAAAAGTTGCGTATGCGACATCTAAATGTTCCCTGCACTGTTCTTTGTACAATCGTAATGTAGTGTTCCCCAACACCAATAAATAACACGTTCCCATATAAACCCGCAGAGAAAATTAACATGTTTTGTTTGCTTTTTGGTGTGACCAAAAAGCTGCAGGTGCTCGACTTCCTGGTGATGAAAGCAACGCAATATGATGAAAATAGGACAGCTGTCAGCATTTTTGGTGTTGTTTGTTTTTGAATGGACACATAGCGCCCCCACAAATACAGTGCACTGTGAAATCGATGCTTCACCACTAAACTTGACATGCTAACATTGCTGCTGAGAAACAATTTTAACACGTAAATTCACTTTTATCAGTAGCTCAGCTGTTATCGACCGGTTTTATACCACGGTGGCAGAAAGCTGATTTGTGGCTAAGAAATGTTTTTCGCGCGAACTCATGTTTGAAGAATGAAAGTTTCAGCAACGATAAATATTCCGAGAAGATTTGCGTACAATCAGACGTACACTCCACAACGAAGAGCCAGATACAGGTGAGGTCTGAAAAGTGTGACAAATGAAGTTCGTGCCTGAGGCGCTCATAATCTCAGGTTAGGTTCGGGTATGTTTTCATGACGGGTCGTGTTTTGAAGACGAGAAGTGCCGTAAAGTATTGAATGTAAAGTTCCTCCCACTTTTTAGACCTTCCCACAAAAGTGGGCGAGAGTGTCACACGGCGGGAACCCAAAAAAAATAAAAATTTTGACTTGGTCAAAATTCCACTTCAGGTTGGACCCTGTTACAGTACATGTTTAAACAGGATTAGGAACTAATCAGTAGTTCTTAGTTGTTTCTCTTTAGAACTTGACTTACTTTGACTTAGTACGTCGATCCGTGTGGTGCGGTGCCCTATGGTCGGGCCTCGACACCGCGCATGCTCACATCAGTTGGCGCGACGATGTGCGATGCGCAATAAGACTCACATGGCGTCGCGCGCCGCCACGTACGGAGGCTCAGTTCGTGCGGTTAGACGGTTGTCGCCGCACTTAAGACTCGCTTTTTGAGAATACCGTCCCACCCCTCCCACCTCTAGGCACTAGAATGCAAAGTTTTTCCAATTTAAATGAATCATACACCATTCTGACCGCCTTGACGCGCTGATTCCGAAAATCACATTTGTTTTTTGATTCGAGATCATTTAGGGCCCAAAAATAGCCAAAAACCGTTTTTTCGGGGCCCTTTCAAAAAATAGTGTTTTTTAAGCTTTTTAATGAAGCTACGACAAAAATAAAAAAAACCATTCGATTCGTCTTGATCTGCTGAACATTTTCTATTAATATATTATGCCCTAAAAATGCGGTCTAAAGGGCTATTTTTTTAAAAAACTGGTTTTGGTCCCAGTATTTCACGTTTTTTGGTCCTTTAGAACCGTTTTCGGGGCATGGTATAGGGGTGCACCAAAAAGCTTTCCGAAAGAGCTAGCTTTGTGCAAAGTTTCATTTAAAAAAAGGCGCCCCATGTAACTAAAAAATATTTTACTTTTGGTACCCGGATCGCGATTATGGTCAGCACGAAACCGACATGCCCCTGAACATGTACCTGCTGCTGTGACCAGGCGTACTGCCAGACAGAACAAACTAGTGCACCTAAAAGCTCACCGCACAAGCTTATTATGTTCTAGGAATTAGCTGATGAAACAATTATTTAAAAATGCGGGAGACGCATATAAAAGGAGGAATATGGCCTTGTGTAAGCAGTGAAAGACTTCGCTCGACAACGCTTTTCAAGTCTCTGATGTGGTACACACGGATACAAGTACACAAGAGTTATATTTTTGCGCCGCGTTTGTTGTTTAAAAGCTTGCTGAAAAGCGTAAAAACTTTGAAGTAATTTTTCAATTGTCCTCTTTAGTTAAGTCTAAAATCACAACATCATGTGCGAAATTCTGTAAATTCTGTGCAAAAACATTGCTGCATGTAGCTTTATCGTTGTTGCTAACGTACGCACCGCTGTAGTGTGCACACAGCAGCACCAGTGCAAAAAGTGTTGTCTTCCGTTGATTTTCACCTTTTTTTACCAAACTGACAGGATAAACCGGTGAGTCATTGCCTTTGCCACAGAAGGAGTCCTTGCGTTCCCCAATGCCTCTGCGATACACGCGAACCAGTGTCAGCGATCTGAAGTCTGATCGTTATTTTAGTGGTTTTAGGGGTCGCTAAATGCTAGAAAAAAAGCAAATGTGAAAGTTTTATTTGTCTACAATGTACGAGGGTTGCCATGTGTAACCGAAATAAAGAATAAACGGCGCAAAAATATGACTCTTATGTACTTGTATCCGTGTGTACCACATCAGAGACTTGAAAAGCGTTGTCGAGCGAAGTCTTTCACTGCTTACACAAGGCCATATTCCTCCTTTTATATGCGTCTCCCGCATTTTTAAATAATATTCTGACTTTTACATAAGCCCAGAAGGTCGGACCAAAATACGTTGGTCACACATTCTTCTAAACCCCGGACAACTCAGGTTTTTCATTTTTTCGTTTTTAGGCCGATTTTGCCTATGCTATTTCTACGGCCGATTCGCCCAAAATCGTCACGATTCAGTACCTAGAATTGCTCACATAAGAAAACTGACCCAAAAGCCGTGATCGGCGCAATGAATTACCATGGAAAACACCGTTTTCTTGTTTTTCATTTCTGGACCAATTTCGCTAAATTCCACGGGCGATTCGCTCGAAATCGTCACGATTCGGTATCTACAGTTGCTCACACAAGAAAACGAACAAAAAATCCGTGATCAGCGCATTGAATTACCCTGGAAAACACCCTTTTCTTGTTTTTCGTTTCTGGACCGATTTCGCCTATTTCCACGGCCGATTCGCCCGAAATCGTCACGATTCAGCATCTAGAGTTGCTCACGTAAGAAAACTAACCCAAAATCCGTGATCAGCGCATTGAATTACCCTGGAAAACACCCTTTTCTTGTTTTTCGTTTCTGGACCGTTTACGCCAATTTCCACGGCCGATTCGCCCGAAATTGTCACGATTTAGTATCTAGAGTTGCTCACATAAAAAAACTAACCAAAAATCCGTGATCAACGCATTGAATTACCATGGAAAACACCTTTTTCTTGTTTTTCGTTTCTGGACCGATTTCGCCAATTTCCACGGCCGATTCGCCCCTAATCGTCACGATTCAGTATCTAGAGTTGCTCTCATAAAAAACTAACCAAAAATCCGTGATCAGCGCATTGAATTACCCTGGAAAACACCCTTTTCTTGTTTTTCGTTTCTGGACCGATTTCGCCAATTTCCACGGCCGATTCGCCCGAAATCGTCACGATTCAGCATCTAGAGTTGCTCACGTAAGAAAACTAACCCAAAATCCGTGATCAGCGCATTGAATTACCCTGGAAAACACCCTTTTCTTGTTTTTCGTTTCTGGACCGATTTCGCCAATTTCCACGGCCGATTCGCCCGAAATCGTCACGATTCAGCATCTAGAGTTGCTCACGTAAGAAAACTAACCCAAAATCCGTGATCAGCGCATTGAATTACCCTGGAAAACACCCTTTTCTTGTTTTTCGTTTCTGGACCAATTTCGCCAATTTCCACGGCCGATTCGCCCGAAATCGTCACGATTCAGCATCTAGAGTTGCTCACGTAAAAAACTAGCCCAAAATCCGTGATCAGCGCATTGAATTACCCTGGAAAACACCCTTTTCTTGTTTTTCGTTTCTGGACCGATTTCGCCTATTTCCACGGCCGATTCGCCCGAAATCGTCACGATTCAGCATCTAGAGTTGCTCACGTAAGAAAACTAACCCAAAATCCGTGATCAGCGCATTGAATTACCCTGGAAAACACCCTTTTCTTGTTTTTCGTTTCTGGACCGATTTCGCCAATTTCCACGGCCGATTCGCCCGAAATCGTCACGATTCAGCATCTAGAGTTGCTCACGTAAGAAAACTAACCCAAAATCCGTGATCAGCGCATTGAATTACCCTTGAAAAAACCCTTTTCTTGTTTTTTGTTTCTGGACCGATTTCGCCAATTTCCACGGCCGATTCGCCCGAAATCGTCACGATTCAGCATCTAGAGTTGCTCACGTAAGAAAACTAACCCAAAATCCGTGATCAGCGCATTGAATTACCCTGGAAAACACCCTTTTCTTGTTTTTCGTTTCCGGACCGATTTCGCCAATTTCCACGGCCGATTCGCCCGAAATCGTCACGATTCAGTATCTAGAGATGCTCACACGGGGCAAAAAATTAAATTAATTTACAAATTCTCCGGATGGAATTACCCCAGGAAACATTTTTGTTCGACTGTGAAAATGCCGCAGGTAAAAATTGAAAGCGCGAACACATGTAACCAGGTCAAAACCTACGAACCTTTAAAAATGTGTAATTTTTTTACCCAAATAAAGGTTGGAGCAAAAAAATAACTAAATTTTCAAAATCTACAGATGAAATTACCTCAGGAAACTTTTTTGTTCGGTTATGGAACAACTTCAGACAAAAATTGAAAGGGCGAACACTTAAAACCAGGTGAAAACCGTGCGAGTTTTTAAAAATGCCCAATTTTTACTCAAAAACAAGGTCGGGGCAAAAAATTAACCCAATTTCTAAAATCTCCGGATGGAATTACCCCAGGAAACTTTTTTGTTCACCTGTGATAATGCCGCAGGTAAAAATTGAAAGGGCGAACACTTGTAACGGCGTAAAATCCTTCAAAACTTAAAAATGCCCAAATTTTGCCCCAAATAAGGGTCGGAGGCAAAAATTAACTCAATTTTCAAAATCTCCGGATGGAATTACCCCAGGAAATTTTTTTGTTCGGTCATGGAACAACTTCAGACAAAAATTGAAAGGGCGAACACTTGTAACACCGTAAAATCCTTCAAAATTTAAAAAAAATGCCCAAATTTTGCCCCAAATAAGGGTCGGGGCAAAAAATTAACCCAATTTTCAAAATCTCCGGATGAAATTACCCCAGGAACCATTTTTGTGCAACTGTGAAAGTGTCGCAGGTAAAAATTGAAAGGGCGAACACATATGATTACACTACTGAAAAAAAAAATACAAAGAGAAATAAGTAACACTGTTTTCAGAATAGGTTTTTCGTGTCTACAGCGTATGAAAAGTTGTCCGATAAAAATTTTTTCGCGGCTCCAAGCACAACTTTGGGTGTTCGTTTCGTGTGCACAGAACCAAGTTTGTGGCTTATACTATGCTCGCTGGAGGAAGCGAGCAAATTTGAAAAACGCGCGCGAGGGGAAAACGGCTCATATTATGCGTGATGCGCTATCCGCTCGCTGGCGCTCGCTCGCGCATCCGCATGATTACCCCCCCAACAAAAAAATTTTTGTTTTTGTGTGCCTTTTCCCCCTCACAAAAAAAAGTGTTTTTTAGCTTTTTAATGAAGCTACGACAAAAATAAAAAAACCATTCGATTCGTCTTGATCTGCTGAACATTTTCTACTAATATACTATGCCTTAAAAATGCGGTCTAAAGGGCTATTTTTAAAAAAAACTGGTTTTGGTCCCAGTATTTCACGTTTTTTGGTCCTTTAGAACCGTTTTAGGGGCATGGTATAGGGGTGCACCAAAGGTATGGTATAGGTCTGTGTTGCTTTGAGTTCAGTGTGATGCTGTCTTTAGAACCAGCGTACGATGAACTTGCTGAGTCCTGGGTGGCCGAACAAGAGCAAATTTCCACAGAAGTCGAAACAAGTTCAGTCATTCGTTCACGCACATTACGCAGCGTGTATGCAGATTGGTATTCTTTGGAAGCTGTGCAGGACCGAAACCGTCGTGTGTGATGCAATTTTTATTCAAAAATTCAGTATTATTCGTTTTCTGGGAACATTTACATTCGAAAGCAAACATTGCTCTGTTGTAGCACTGAATCATTGTTTCATCACCTGATTCTTAGAACATTATTAGAACTTAGAACTAGTCTTGTGGGCTTTTAGATACACTAGTTTATCTGGCAGAACCACTGGTGGCAGCACGATACAAGTTTTGGTGTGTATCAGTCTCGTGCTGATCGTAATCGCTCTGGGTACTGACAGTACAACAACTTTTTATTCATATGGCGGACGCTTTTTCAAAATGAAATTTTGCATAGACCCAGCTTTTTCAGAATTTTTTTAGTGCACACTCATACTATGCCCCAAAAGCGCTTACGAATCACTAAAAAAAACCAAAAAACAGTACTATCAGTACTCCAGAAAGATTCACATACGAAGGCAATAATTGTTCTGCTGTTGTAGCACTGAATAATTGTTTAATCAGCCGATTCTTAGAACATTATTAACTGGTCTCATGGGCTTTTAGGTGCACTAGTTTGTTCTGTCTGGCAGTACGCCTGGTCACAGCAGCAGGTACATGTTCAGGGGCATGTCGGTTTCGTGCTGACCATAATCGCGATCCGGGTACCAACAGTAAAATACTTTTTAGTTACATGGGGGACGCTTTTTTTAAATGAAATTTCACACTGAGCTAGCTCTTGCGGAATGCTTTTCAGTGCACCCCTATACTAGGCCCCGAAAACGATTCTGAGTCACTGAAAAAACCGAAAACTAGCAGTACTATCAGTTTTTTAGAAAAAGATTGACACATCGAAAGCAACAATTGCTTTGCTGTTGTGGCACTGAATAATTGTTTCATCAGCTAATTCCTAGAACATAATAAGCTTTGTGCGGTGAGCTTTTAGGTGCACTAGTTTGTTCTGTCTGGCAGTACGCCTGGTCACAGCAGCAGGTACATGTTCAGGGGCATGTCGGTTTCGTGCTGACCATAATCGCGATCTGGGTACCAAAAGTAAAATATTTTTTTAGTTACATGGGGCGCCTTTTTTAAATGATACTTTGCACAAAGCTAGCTCTTTCGGAAAGCTTTTTGGTGCACCCCTATACCATGCCCCGAAAACGGTTCTAAAGGACCAAAAAACGTGAAATACTGGGACCAAAACCAGTTTTTTTAAAAAATAGCCCTTTAGACCGCATTTTTAGGGCATAGTATATTAGTAGAAAATGTTCAGCAGATCAAGACAAATCGAATGGTTTTTTTTATTTTTGTCGTAGCTTTATTAAAAAGCTTAAAAACACTATTTTTTGAAAGGGTCCCGAAAAAACGGTTTTTGGCCATTTTTGGGCCCTAAATGACCTCGAATCAGAAAACAAATTATTTTATTTATTTTGAAAAACTTTGCATTCTAGTGCCTAGAGGGGGTTGCTATTCTGAAAAATCGGGTCTTAACTGTCGCACCGGACTTTGAGTGAATGAATACTCGTTGCCACGCGTGAAGATGCCTCCCAGCGCCCAAATTCTTCAGGAAATTACCAAAATTTGGCTGTGTTCAAAAATTCCTATTTGCTAAGTCGGTAACCCTCCTCAGCAAAAAATCCTGCCCGTGCACGGGCAACTACCCGTGTACCCCCTCCCCCTCTTTACCTCGACACGGGTATAAGACACCCCACCCACCTCAGAACCAAAACACAGGATCGTACCCCCCCCCCCTCTCACGGTCGGTGTGGTGGTCATTTTTTTCAAAATTCTCCGTCGTTCCTTGAACGAACTTAGGGTCAGCAAAAGGGTCAAGGTATACTGTAATTATTGCATTTTTGTTAATGTCAGTGTCTGTCTCTGTCTGGACACCTTTTACTTGTCTCACTGTACTTGTTAGCTGGAAGTAGATACATGTACCAGCTAGAAAAGTTTTATTGTGATTCTCATAAAGTTTTAAAGATGATCATTTATCTATTACCGTATTACCTCCAATAAACCCCATGGGGGATTAATACGTCAGCGACTTTTAGGGGTGGGGGTTTATTGATGGGGGGGGTTATTGGGGGGGGGTTATTTACAAACAAATTCTAGGGGTGGGGGTTTGTTGAAAAAGCAAGAAAGTCGCAGAAACTTGTACTTTTCACAGAGATTTCCTTTTGTAACAGCCTTTTGTAATGAAATTACCATCAACTCATCCCTTTGGGGCCTTTGGTAGCAGAATTTCACCAATGTCACAATTCAGCCACTGAATTCGCTGTGTATGTGTTTCAAACAGGTTTCCAATTAACCCCCATGGGGGATTATTTGTGGGGGGGGGGGTTATTCGGAAACTTGTCGTGGGGGTAGGGGTTTATTGGTAGGGGGGGGGTTAATGGTGGGAGGGGGGGGGGTTAATGGGGGTAATACGGTATCTATCTACTATATACTAAAATAATACTTTGTCTGTCTGTCCGTCCAACTTTTTGCTATTAAAGGTGGCGAAATCAAAATGTTGCTATCACTTTTTCAACGTTTCTATGCGAATCATTTTCTCTCTTTGGTGTTCAACAACGAGTCATCATGATTCATTCAGTTCTACTGTCATCAACGTTCAGTCGCATGGTCAGGTTGGTTGGCAGTTGGTGGTGATGTAAAAAGATAAGATTATAATGTGTCTACTTCCAATAAAACGAATTTGCGACTGTGAAAAACCAACAGAAACGAAATCGACTTTTAAATTTTTTCACACAAAAGTGGTTTTCCTGTCCTGTGAATAATAATTGAATGCCATATTTTTTTCCGAACCAGCAAATATATCTATCAAGAAAAAAATATTTTTTTCAAAATCATTTTTAATTTTCAAAGACGCCTTGGCTTGGTCTTAAAAAGCAGCTTATTTTACGCTTTTTGAATGAGGCAAAGCTAGTTCTAGTTGGTTGGTTGGTAGGAATAGGATGCTAAATTACAGCTTTGTTATGAGGAAAATGGAGTTTCTTCACGCAGGTGCTTTCGCCAGCAACAACAATGGATCTCCCACGTCGTCGTTTCACTGCTCGACTCGATCCGTTCATTATTGAAACGGATTGTTCAATGTTTGAAATCAATTTTCGTTTTTGATCACCACCACCGCCAATGTAATTGCGTCAGAAGTCGACGACGACGACGAAGTTCAAGTGGAGAGGGCGGTGGTGGTCTTTTTATGTTGAATGTTGGCTATTGCTGCTGCTGCTGCTGCTGTGGTGCTCCAATGGAACCGGCTTTCTCATCGATGCATTCTGCTGGCAGCAACAACCACAGATCAAGTTAGTTTCGAGTTTTGTGCATGTTTCAAAGTTTGCATTTTCGCGTTTCGGTCGAATTTCTGAAATCAAGATCGAGAAAAACTCACGGTCCGTCATCTGGTCCGTCTTTGTCCGGTGGAATTCATGAAGAATAGCGGGTTTTTTGAAAAGCGCTCGCAAGCGAACCATTGTGGCACCTAACAGCCAATTATATCAGTCGTTTCGTTGACTGAATCGAATCAATGAATGGTGCTCCGTGTGAAATGCTGCTCCAACAGTTGTATCGGACAATAATTGCACAATAAATTGGAACTCGAATGAAATCTCGTGCGGAAGCTCGTGTGTCATGTATATCTTTTTTTATCATGGCAATTTCCAGCCGCACTAATCTGCTCCGTGAAAACGATCCTGGTCTCGGTAGCGTTCTCCATGGTGGTGCTGTTGAGTGTGCTATATTTGAGCGACACCGATGTTGCCGCGTATCGATTCGCCATTTACAACGGCGCGTTGACGGGTGATGGTGAATTGTTGATCAACGACCAGCGGTGCGCGTCGCCACGGGTGAGCGAAATGCGTTGTGTGTGGGTTTGAGAGTGGGCTTGGTGCGGTGCTGCCTTTTGAGTTTTATGGTTTGCGTGTTTGTTCGGTTTTGTTTGGTTGGTTTCAATTTATTTTTTCATTCGTTTCTTTTTCTGCTTTTCAACATTTTCAACTTTGTCTCTGTCTTCGAGTTCGTGGTGTTGTTGTTGTGTTTGGATTTTTTTTTGAAATGGTTGTAATAATTTTACTTCGGTTTTGGTCGCTAAACGATCATTGATCGGTGTCATGTGCACAACAGTCCAGCAGGAAAATATGCGCAGCTCACTGATTGGCTGTGTATTTGAATGATAATAGCATAGATTGCAACCAATCAGCGTGAAATAGTTCGTACTCAATTCGTGTTTCATTATGTTTTTTTCTAAATCTCACCAAAATCTTTCAGCCTTCGAATTCGTCGCATTTCACTTCACCAGATGACGTGTTCCCATCGGAATTGATACGCTTTTTGATTGAGGTTTGTAGTTTTTTGCATTTTGGCGATTTTCTGAAGTTTCGCCAGTTCATAGTGACAAGTTCTGTGGCAAAATTTTGCCACTTTTTATTTTAGTTGTTGATTGGACAGAATTTTTGAACGTCGCACTCTTTTATCCGGAACCAGCAGGTGATATTGAAGCTGATGAGGACGATTTTCAGCGAACTTCCATGTTTCTTACCATGTTGGGTCAAATATTGAACGAAAGTGTGACCCGGTGCTTTTTCCATGTCAATACAATAATTTCAATTTCCATTTAATTGCTAATTGGTTGCTGCTCACGTGATGCGCATGCATTCTGCGCAGCAAAGACTCCGCCTCCACAACTAGAATTAGGGGGAAAAAAATCCGGATTTTTTTTTAAATTAAAAAAATTTTTTTTTACAAGTTAGGTTCGTTCGAAGCGTCTCGTCGAGCTGAGTTCATCTAGACTATTTTCAGAACGATCCGGGAAACTATAAGAGCGAAAATCGTGTTTTATTGAAATTATGTCCATTTCATAGAGGGAAAGTTGCATTTTCAACAGTAAAACAGGGCAATTTTTCACGTGTACTTGAATATTGAACCGTTCTTAGTGGTTCCTCTTTAGAAAATTACCAAAATTTGACTGTGTTCAAAAATTCCTGTTTGCTGTAGCTAAGTCGGCAACCCCTGTCGACCCGGTCGCCCCCCCCCCCCCAAGACACTTACTTTCAGGTTCAACCAGCTATGCTATCTGCCACATGGCGAGAGCCCACTCTTCAAATCATCGTATCGAAAACACGTACCATGATTTCGCGATCACGTTGCGGGCAACTGACAGACGCAAGTTTAACACGTTAGTTTAGCTCAGCACGCAAGTTTTAACATGTGGCCATGTTATCGGGTATCTGAAAAACGGTCGTGTGATGTGGTATTAACCAACATCTCCGCTCCAATTGTTTAACAATATATCGCACAACTCCATTGTAGACCTATAACATACGCCAATCAACAAGATATCATGTTCATCTCATGGCCTACCGACTGAAAAACATGTTCTAAGTTGCAAGAAAACGATTTCTGAAACGATATTTCAATTCAGTTAAGTCATTTCAACGCTAAAAATTGACTCTAGAAGTCATCCAAATCGAAAAACATGGAGTACGTCGGTCAAAATGACCAAATAATGACATTTACCTAAGCACACAAAGAAGTTGGGAAGAAAATTTGGTTTGAACTTTCAAAAAATTATGCCATAAATCGAATTTTCAGAGCAAAGTAGAAGAAAAAATTTTCAATTTTTTTTAAGTTTGAAAAAAAAATCCAAATTTTAAAAAAAACGAAAAAAAAATAAAAAAAATTTTTTTCAAAGCCCCTAACCCTATCCACAACACGCAGCAATGCCTGTACTCACGCAACGAACACGCTAATGATATAGAAATAGACTGCACAACGAGTTAGTTCATCAGCCAATCAAGAGCAACGTTGATATTCTCTGATATTTTTTAACATAATAACAAAAAACCGGTTTGTCTTTTGCAACCATTCAGGCAAGTCACGTGCCGCTAATCATCGTCGACGACTTCCTCCTTGGGTGCCTAAGTGGCGACGTGACGTTGTGCGCACAACTGAGCAATCGCACCGCGTTCGAGTTTGCACTGCGTTCGGAGACGTGGTCGTGTCTGCTGACGCTGGTACGGTTTTTTTGTGGCATGGGCGATTCGGTTGCGAGTGTTGTTCTTTGGTGTTCTATGCTATTCCATTTGGCACGGTTATTGTAGTGTCCAGGCAATCAATCGAGTATCAAGCTTCGAGCCGGCAAGCTGGGCACACAGCCGTTTGGGTTTACTAAGTGGATTGATGTTGCGCTCAGTTTCAGTAGTGAATTTGATTTTTTTCATGAGCGACGTGGATTTGTGTTTGAACCGAAGCGATAACTGATCGAGCTTTGTGGTGTGCGGCTAGGGGTAAAGCAAATATAAACGTTAAAGGAGCCAACGAGAGGATTTTTCATTGGAAAATTTCTCTCTGAGCGTTTGCTGTTATTGATGTTCATTCGAACCTGACATTTAAAAAAGTGTCCCTTTTAACTTTTTTATCAGCCCGCAATGCGACTGCTTAACTTCTGTCATTGAAATCGACGGAAAATCCAGTCGAAACTTCTGTATTATGAGATTTAGACCCAGACTAGATGACTGAACCAGGTGAAAATCAGGGTGAAATGAAAACTAGACCGGAAAAACGTCTATTTCTCGCTTTTCACCATTTCAGATGCCGTCAAAAACCCGGCACGCGGCAAATCGAGACGACGACGACGACGGTGACAACTCCGTTTTGTTGCATGTCGCCGACAATGAGACGGAACACTGGACTGGTTTCTATTACGGCCGGTCTGCCGATGTGCTGCTCTCTGTGAATCGTCTCGAAACGTCAAAGCATTACGTGTACTTTCGGAATGACTCCGCGAAACATGCGTTTCTCAGGTACACGTTTGGTGAATGAAAGGGTTTTTTTGTTTTTTAGGAATAAAACATTGCAGATGACTGATTGGTTGGCTCTACGGTGCCAGTTCTCACAGTGAATCAATGGCTCCTCCCATTCTGGCAAGAGAAGATGGTGAAGATATCTGTGAATCCAGAAAAAAACGTTGATTAACTGATGTGCACCAATACATTTTTTGAACCTCTTGACAAGATGACTGAATATTTCATTTCCAATCTGCTTGCCTGCAAGCCTGTAATTTCACCAGCCAATCAGTTGACAGCCTGTAATTTCACCAGCCAATCAGCTGACAGCCTGTAATTTCGCCAGCCAATCAGCTGACAGCCTGTAATTTCGCCAGCCAATCAGCTGACAGCCTGTAATTTCGCCAGCCAATCAGCTGACAGCCTGTAATTTCGCCAGCCAATCAGCTGACAGCCTGTAATTTCGCCAGCCAATCAGCTGACAGCCTGTAATTTCGCCAGCCAATCAGCTGATAGCCTGTAATTTCGCCAGCCAATCAGCTGATAGCCTGTAATTTTGCCAGCCAATCAGCTGACAGCCTGTAATTTCTGCTGTAGTTTTGCGTTTCATTAAGTTTTTGCCTGATTCACCAACTCGACGGTTGCCCCACTCAGCTTCAACGTGTCCGTCTGCTCGTTGCGACCGAACGTGCCCGCCGCCGCCGCGTTCTGCCCGGCCAACATCGCGCGATATCGCCGTCAGATCGCCGGCTCCCGTTTGCTCGGTTGTCGCGCCGATCTCGCGCAGCGACTCCGCCTCGAACACCCGCAGTGGTATGAGAAGTGAGTGCGGGGCGGAGTCGCGTTTTGTCTGTCGACTGTGGATTGACGCTGTCGTGTGACTTGTTTTTGCGTGTTTCTTTGCCTCAAGACTGGCGCTGTGTGATCGCTGTTTTTCAGAAAAGCGCAAAACTGACGCAAAATCTGAGAACGTCAGAAAATCATTTGTGAAATTGAAGAAAAAAACCGCAATCTAAACTTTTCTCCCCCGTTTCTTTTGCCGCAGTTACACGCTGCCGCTGAGTATGATCGACGAGATGGCCCGATTTCGTGACCTACTTTCCGAGTACAACATTCGTGCGATGTTGTTTGGAGGGACGTTGCTCGGGTGGTATCGCGAATGCGGCCTGATTCCGTATACTACCGACCTGGATCTGGCCGCGTGGGCGTCCGAATACTCGACCGCCTTAGAGCAAGCGTTGATCTACAACACGCACTTTAAGCTGTATTGGATTCTTGGACTGGTATTTTGTCTATTGTTATTCTTTTTGTCTTGTCTTGGTTTTGTTTGGAATTCCATTCATGCAATTTGTAGTGACTGCGTCAGGCGACAATTGCGTGAGCCGTACAGTCAATCTCGCTAATATATGCAACTTGCTGATTGGTTGATCACAGCAACTCTCAGCGGTGATTGGTTAATCATGAGGTGTTCGCAGCGCTGATTGGTTGGTCATCACGTCATGTTCGCGTCATGTTGCGTATATTTTTCAGATGGACTGTAATTCAAAAGCGGTCAATAAGCGAGGTTGCACCAGTATTTCATGTGTCATTGGAGTGTTTTTCGCCCACTCTTTGCAGCCGACCGACTCACTGGAGTTGAGCGTGTTTGTTGGCAGTCGTAAAATCGATTTGTTCTTTTTGTATCCGAACAGCACCGGAAATGGCGCCTGGGTGGGCGGCATGATCGCCGGCGAGAAACAGAAGCTCAAGTGAGATGCGCTCATTTTTTTGGTAGTTTTTCTTTTTAGGGAATGTTTTTTGTGTTCACCAGCTGTCGGCAATCCATATATTCATCCATTTCATTTCGCGAAAAAGCAGGAAACTCCGATAAAATTGTGTGAACAGCATGTAGTTCAGAGACCCAAAGTGACGTTTATTATGATTTGTGCTTTGATGCTGTTGTTCATCGCCATTCGGCGGCTTTGTCAACCGCTGTCATGGACTGTCGACATAGACGACCTGCTGTCATGCAGTGGCAACCAAAAGTGTTGGAACGCTGAGCGCGCGCGTGCTGTGCATTGCGCTCGTGTTGCATCAGCCGAACAAACGCTATTGTACTAATTTATGGGCAACGTTGGGTCGAGAACCCAACGTGTCCCGTGAACCCAACGTTGCCCATAATTTCTTATACTAGCGTTTGTGGGGCTGATGCAACACGCGCGCAATACACAGCACACACGCGCGCGCAGTGTTCCAACACTTTTGGCCGCCACTGTGGACTGCCAGCGTGGTATCGTCTGTCGACATGGACGACCTTGCCAGGCCAGAATCGAAAAAAACACACCACAACCGAATAATCGGACTTGCAGATGGCACTACCCGAACATCAGCTCGTTATGTTCTGCCGACCTCTACGGTCATCTATTCAACGTGCCCTGCAACGTCGCGGCCGTTCTAGAAGCGGACTATGGCGCGCGCTGGGATCGACCGTTCCACGACGACAAATTCAAGTGGTACTCGTCGCACCACAACATTGAGCGCGCCGGCAAATGGACGCACAAACAGTGGCCCACCGTGTATCGCACGCAGTTCGCGCGCTCTTGACCCGGCCGCTCTTGACCCGGCCGCTCTCGACGCGGCCGCTCTTGACTCGGCCGTGGTTTCTGTATAGTTCTCTGGTGGGCGTCTGACTCGGAAAACAGCTCGATCTCTCTCTCGTTTGCCGTGTCATTTGTTTTGTGTTGGCGTTGGTTTTCGGTTCTGCGACTCTGTCAGTTTACTTGCATATAGATTGAACATTAGTATCATGATTTGCCAAGGGGGTTTTCAAAATCATGAAACTGTTTTTTCAAACTATGTACGTGTACACATGATGCATTGCAGTCGTGGAATCAAATAGATAACATATTGGGCGGATTGAGAATAATGACTTCCTGTGATGATTCTGTGAATCGGGTGCTTGTTTGTTATTTTAAATATTTCATTGTATGTAATATTTCTTCGAATAGTTCTGGAATTATGAACAAAGTTTATCTTTTTCATTTTGTGGTTATGTTCAATTGATTTTTTTGCAATCTTGAAGGGTCTTATCTCCTGGTGTTATTGGGGTGATTGTCGTTTTTAAAAATTGTTTCTGTTGTTTTATTCAACTTTATTTATCCTGGTTATCGTATCTTCCTTTGGTTCTGCGAGATTCTTAGTTCAGTTCTGTTGGTTTCTTGTCTCAATTTTTTTCACTTCAGGCTTTCTATTGTTCTGAGCGTTTGTTTCACATTTTGTTAGGATTACTATCACAGATTTTTGTTTTTAAATTTGAGAATTCTATTGTTATGAGCGTTTATTTCAGATTTCGTTGGTTATATGGCAGTACACTTTTTTCTTTCATTTTTTTCTGGTCTCAAAACCAGCCGTTTTTCGGCGATTGAGAATTTTTAAAATGTATCTTTCTTCGAGTTTGATGGCGATTCCTTTAATTTTTTGTGTACCCTGCCATCTCCAAATACCAAAAAATCAGATTCGGAAAAGGTGTTTCTAGTTGTGCTGAAGGTGAATAGTATATTATGATTCAACTTTGTTTTCTAACAAAAAATATTTGCAGTTTTTGGCGTTAGCGGAGATTTAAAATATGAAGATTACGAAACCGTATTTTGATGGTAAATAACTGAAACACGTCTAGTCTGTTTGGAAATGTCAAAAAAGAAATTTGCCGCATTATTCATTGCCACCAAGTATTTCATGTCTGTTCGTGTTCAAATCTTTGCAGTTTGTCGTTGTTAAAAGGTGTTTAAACACAAAGTGTCTGGCCCTTCACTGGATGAGGCGAAAACATTTCTCAATTCAATTCGGTCTGATTTGAGTTGTTTTTATGCCAGTTTGTGCTTGCTCGTACTTTTTGTCACGTACAGGGTGAGCATAAAAACGTGAATTTTTAAAACGCTTCAATCTCGCGACTGCATTAAAATGTCTCAAGCTGACATTTGTACCACTTATAGTCATTTGTTGAGTAAAAATTTCAGCCACAAATATTAACTCTGTTAGGCACACGGTACTTCTACCCAAAATTTTACATTTTCTCTGTTTTTTATATTTTCAAGCATCCGGATACACGTCATCATCATCATTCAAGTTCTCTTCTGGCAATATCACACCGTCTTCTGTTTCACTGTCATCTGCTCCATAATTGTCTTGTTTTAGTCGCTTAAACGGTTGTTCAATTTGTCCACCGTTGAGCAGATCAGCGGTAACCGGCCGCTGCACGCAAAGTTCTGCAAAGCTTCAGGCATCGCGTGCAAGCGGTCATTGAAAACAATGCAGTCGCGAGATCGAAGCGTTCTAAGAATTGACGTTTTTTTTATCACCCTGTATTTCTCGCACATTGAAAAATAAAAACGTTTCACGGACACTGTTGCTAATTTTTTGATGGCGTCACTGCACTCACTGCTGCAGTCCCCGTCTGAAGACACACACACAGCACTGTGTAATAAAAAAGTGCACAGTCTTTAGACTAAGACTTCACTAACGGATACCCGATTAATCTATTTGGCAAAGTGCTGGTAGTGGTGGGACAGGCCTTTCTTTCATATCAACGAGTATTAATGGAAACACGGACAGCAGTGTTTTTCGCAAAAAAAACATTGCAACGGCCATTTACGACGCGACTATTCGACAGATCAGATAAGAAACGATCTGAAGGTCTGACCGTCAGATCCGTCCCAATTGGCCCCAAATCGATAATGACGCACGACTCCTTCGAGCTGGCAAGATGGCCTTTTGACACTACTAAAACTTTGTTGGTAGCATTTAATTGAATGCATTGAATGTTGTCCTCAAATAGAAGACACCTCAATGAAACATGACACCTCATGACGTGTGGAGCAGACCGTCATACGGGCTCGCTGAACGCACAGAAACGACAAAAACCAGAAAAAAATCTGCTGTTATACTGTTACGAAAAGATCACAGTTTCGCCTGAAAGAACCACGTGTGCGTGTCCAACGGGTAGTCCGGCCCATTCTCGGAGCGAATATGCCGCGCCGACACATCGGTCGCCAGCGCCGGCTCCCACCCAGCCGCGTCGAGCGCCACCAACAGAAACGAAAAGAAACTCCGCCCATACAGCTCGTCGCCGCCCTGGCGTCCGTACCACGGCTGTCCCTTCAGCTTGAACTCGTGCGCGCCGTAAAAGCTGGCGTCCTCGCGCGCCACACCCTGTAGGTAGTGCGCGTGCAGACAGTCACGCACGCAGTCCACGATCTGTGGGGTGCCATTGATCACGCGCAATTTGTCGACCTCGCCCGGCGCTATGCAGAAATAGCGCCGCGGCGTCGGCTGACACGAACGCAACAGGAACACGGCCTTGTCGTTCAGTTTGCGCGACATGTCCACTGCGTTGAACACTTGCCAGCCGTACGCGTGCAGACACTCGAACATCTTCGTGACGTAGTGCCGCGAGATGACGACGTCCTGCGCCTCCGCGTGCCACGGGTTGCCTGCGCAAGCGAGTTTTTGTGGAGTTTTTTTGAAGAGGATTTTGATTGATGGGTTTTAGTCGACACACATTATAAGTGTCAGGTATATGCACAAGGTAACCCAGTTCGCTGTGCAGACCAGCAAAGCTGGGCACATTGTCGATAAAGATTGGTTGGTTTATAAGATATCCAGACAGTGGTGACTGTGGATGAGCGACTGAGCATCCAATGGAACAAAACAGGTCTCTTCACAAAAGGAGACCGTCTCCAAGCCCCGCTCTCTCCTGGGCACACCGTTTTCAGAAATTTTCCTTGTGTATTACTGTTGCCCATGTTGCAATTTCACCCATATTGTCTGCGAAAACCACATGCTCACATTAAAAAACGCGCGTTGTTTTTCATCACAAAAAAACGAACACATGTTCGTACCTCTCAACTTGAACTCGTACGTATCATAATGCTCCGTCTCTGACTGTATCGCGTCCGGTCCTCTGGTTTTCAGTGCCACCTGTTTCAGTTCGCGGATCACCGGATTCGGAAGGTCGATCAGACGCACCTTGTCCATGTCGTTCAGACTCATCACCGCGTATTCGTGGTCGGTCAGCCAGCCGTTGCCTGAGAATGGATATTGATAATCATGATTTTTTTGAAAAATGATGAAGTTTTTTGATTAAATGAGTGTTTTTATTATTATGAATCAGTTCGCATTCATTTGGAAGCCGATAATTTCAGACACCATCAGACACTATTTTGCGGTTTCATGGCAAAAAAAATTTAAACTCGTTCGTTGCATTCCTGAAGCTTGTTCTACCAAACAGCGAACTGAAATTGAATATGCCGTAAGTCGACTCGTTGACGCATCGATTTCGAACTTTACGCGCATTTTTGATTTTCACAGGTAAAAAAATGAATTCACAGGTAAAGAATTTAGGGTCTCCGAACTACATGCTGTTCATACAGTTTTATCGGAGTTTCCTGTTTTTTCGCGAAATAAAATGGAATTCAGGAAACACCAAAAAGTCAACAACAACCGAACCGAACCAAACCAACCATCCGGGTGTTTCACAAAATAGACGCAGTCCGAGGTGCCGTGAATGTTCGCGGTGCCATAGAAATAGTAGCCGAGCTTTTGGTACTTTCGAATCACCTCCAGAAACATTCGCCGCGCGTCCATGCCCACCTGACCTTCGCTCGTCCATGGGTGATTGTTGACTCGAAACTAGAAAACAATGGTGGTGGCGTGCGTGCAACGCGCTGACTGGCTACTTTTTTTGAATGGGCTGAGTTAATTGGTGGTTCATTTCATCTCCATCAGTGGTTTTCGCTCAGAGTCTCTAACAACCGTGCATATCCCAACCAACCGGATATTCAAGTGTAACGAATCAGACTGGTCTGACGACCGTGTTATAAAACACAGCAATACTATTTTTTCTGGGTTCTGCGACTGAATGCGTTTGCCAACGTAGAATACATGAAGTTCGCTGTTTGCGGTTTCGCCAGGTAGACGCATACCGCGGTGCCCCCTGGCTCGTCAGTGCGACGGACACCAGGCAGAACTGCCAAAGGTGTTTTACCACAGACAGATCTTATAGTCTGGGCAAACATCAGCGAACCTAGGTAGCAAAATTTCAATAGAAAGCAACCTAATTTCAATCGTTATGTGGGCAATTCAAAGTCGCCTAAGTGACCCAGCCCTATTCAAGGGACTCGGATCATTTGCCAATTTTGAATTTCTGCGTCACACATGAAACTGGTTGCCTATCTGGGCACGCATTGAGTCTCGGGATCAGATTTTCAGTAACTCAATGGATCGCTTCGAAAGCTACAGCAACATTCTAGTGCGACCAATCATCGCTCACCACATTTCAAATGCAGCTCCAATCAGCGAGCTCCCCACAAAAATCTTATGTCCACCAACCACATAAGTGCCGTCATTCATGTCCTGCGCTCCGCTAATCCCCTTCGGGTATTTCTCGTTGAGCGCTTCCCTGACAGCGTTAATCAGCTGCGAATTCACCTTCACTAGATGAATGTCGTCCGTACCCTGTAACGTCACTGCAGTGGTGCACATTGGCTACAAAAATGATGATAAGTGTGTGCAACTACAGTTAACAGTTCGATTATTTCATTTTTTAGGATTCATATCGTCGCGTACATTTCATTGCTGCAACGTGAACCGTCCCATTTTTTAAAGTTTCATATCTCGCGCTGCAACAAATTAACGTCGACAAATTTATTTATTGATTTCTAATTCTGTCGCCGAGACAAGACGGATACTCATGAAACAGTCAAAAAGACCAACGCCGAGTAATTACACCACGACAAGGATGAATATGAAAGATGTATTAAAGGCTTGGATTAGGGAGACACATAGGAAAACGGAGAACAGAACGCAAAAGAAGCGCGTAATAAAGAATTTCTTCACCTCTTACAGTCTAAACTCTATAACAGATCCACCTAGCTGATTGGTTGGTGGTCACATGACGCATGGACTCCATGCAAACCAAACTCCGCCTCCACAACAGTTCATGCACAGAATGCACGCATCAACAAATCAGCGCTGGAGTTGGACATGTTATAGAGTTCGGCTATAAGCGTTGAAATCGCACATTTTCATTTGAAACCAAACCTGAAAACTGAAACAAGTCACGACAGCGGCGGCCTTGTTGCCCATCGATCGATCCGGGTGCTTCTTGAAGAACAACGTCGTCTGATCGATCACCCTGGACATGTCAGCGGACACCGTTAGACACCAGCCGTCCGCCAGCTGGTACTCGAGAATGGCGCACTGGGATTTTTATTGTTATTTTGAAAAGTCCGTATGGGTCTCCGTATCTCATGCTGTCTTAACAGTTTTAGCGGAGCATCACGCATTCTTGCGAAATAAAATGAATGAATGAATGAATGACTGATGAAACTTCAAGTCTGATAACAGTGAAACCGGGTTTTGACGTTTTGACCTGGCACAGACACATGCGATCTCACAGCGGTGAGCGTCTTGTGTGTTTTGTTTGTGAGTTGGCGCAGGCAGCATAGTGCGGGACGTTAGATGGAATTGAGCGTGTTTGCCCAGAGCCTACCACCACGACATGCACCAATCAATAAATAACGACTACTGCACCTCAATTCTCAGCGACAGGAAATTGAAGATGGAGCCGGTTCGAAAGACAAACACAAATGTCACAAACCGCTGGATAATATTTGCAACATGACGTGATGACCAACCAATTAGCGCTGGGAATTGCTCATGACCAACCAATCAGCGCTGAGAATTGCTCATGACCAATCAATCAGCGCTGGGAAATGCTCATGACCAACCACCAATCAGCGATGAGAATTGTTCATGACCAACCGATCAGCGCTGAAAATGGCTATGACCAACCAATCAGCTAGTTGCATATATCAGCGAGATAAGACTGCAACATCTCAACTCACCGACATCTTCTTGCACATGCTCATCTCATCGCGATTGGCGCCCCTCACAAACGGGCGCCCCTTCAGCTCATAGTCGACGGAGCCCTGGTTCATGAAATTATCGCTAATGCCCGGCTTCCAGTTGTTTTGAATCGCCTTTTTCACCAACGTCAAACTGCGAGAGTGCCCGTGCACCACTTGAATGGTGTCCACCCAGTGGTAGGTCAGATTAAACCAGGGAAAGTCCTCCGGGGTGTCTTCGATTTTCGACGGACCGCAGCCCATTGTGGTTGAAGAAGTTTTGCCGATTTTAATTTAATGATGTATTTTTGTAATTTTCATTTTTTTACACAAATAGTATTTTTATGATATTTCAAGAGCCAGAACTCCGACAATAATGTTAGCATGTTTTATCAGTTCGATGTTGACTATTCAGCGTAACGTAGCAACAGAAACAAATTGATTGTTTAACACAATCACTTGTTGTTAAAAACAAAACAACAAAGGAACCATCGAATGTCTTATTTATGCATGACCAGCTAAGCTGTCACAAACGGAGAGCTAAAGCATTCAAAATTGACTTGTACTAAAAGAGGTAAACTGAAATTGTAAAAAAAACACAAATACCAAAAGAACAACAAGAAATTCTTCTACGACTCACTTGAAAATCAAGTCACTAAAACAACTGAACTGAATTGAATACACGGTAAGAAATAACACACCCGTATCACTGTTTTGAAAGCGCTCAATGGTAAAAGAGTAACACAAAAAAAACACGATTCTCCGGATCAGAACTGTATCATTCAAACTAAAGTATGTTTGCTTAAATCTGTCGCTTATCTCGCAGAATACAAAGCACGCGAAACAATGAACTACTGTAAGAAAACGAATGTCTCCGGTTTGGTTGAGATCAAACACCCAATTCGCGGCTGAATCTGTTTTTTATGCAACTCCTTATTCATCTACCGCGAGTTCTGCGCTCAGGAAAAAAGTGACAAGTTCAAACAAACACACGGGGGTGGATCCACCGCTCCATCCATCCATTTTATTTCGCGAAAAAGCAGGAAACCTCTAATATTACTTATATTCTTCCTCCCTTTTCACAAGTTTCTCAATACCGCGCACGTCTACAACACAAAAGCGCACACCAGCAACAGTTTTCGCTTCACTCCAACCACCTCGCCGGCAGCGGATCAGTGATGCCCAGTTCGTCCGTGTTCGCTTCGGTCAACACTTTCGTGTGTCGAACGGAACCAAAGAAATCCGTCACTCGAACTCGTCGCGGGTCACGTGCGTAGTGCTCGGTGGAAACGCCGACGGTCGATTTGCACTTGTACTGCGGACACGAGTCCAGCTGACCGCAGTGGTATCATTCACGATTCAGTTTCATTTTTGTGTGCATGGACGGACAGTTTGAATATGATCATTTATTTTGGTCCCGCGTCTCAATGCGCGCACAGTTTCATGCATGACGCGGGAATTCAAAATTGGTAAAGTGATCCGATTCCGAGTCCCCTTAATAAGGCCGGGCCACTTGGGCTATTCTGAATGACCACATAAAGATTGAAACCCGGTTTCAATTTTTCACGGTTACAATCGCATTGAGTCGCAGGACTTAAAGAAAAGATTATATCCATTGTGTTGAAAGTGGCCGTTTGCAAGAGCGCGCACTTGAATTTCGCCACGCCTTAACACGCACGTGCATTGCACGCGGCGCTTTTCTATTGCGCATCAAGCATCATCATCATCCATCACATCAACCGTTTGAGAAACTCGCAAACAAAACACACAAAAAACCCCGCACATATTCCTGCAGCGTTCGATTGCTGTCCGGCCCGACATAGGTCTCCAGGAACTCGAGCGTGTAATACGTGTAGCGGTCGATGATGTAGACGCCCAGCTGGTAGTCGATGTGGTGCTGCAGAAGAACGAAGTCAACGCGTTTCTAATGCAGACATACAAAGACAGTGAAAAAAGCTATGTGATTTTCTAAGTGAACTGTTTTTGAGCGAACGCCGCTAAATCAGCAGTTTCATCACGCAACTACACAAAAGTGATAATAAGTGGTGCATCAAAGCGTCAATGACCAATCAGCGGTCTCCAGTCCAAGTGCAGCCAATCAGCATGTTTCCTGGCGCCCGTTGGCGTGTGCCCGGCACAAAAGCCAACCACCCACAACAACGGCACACTCACGGAGAGCGAGTCTTCGCCGACTAAACTGCTACTGCTGGCAATCACGTTCGGGCTCGCAATCAGCTGATACATCGATGCTGACTGACACGAGTCCGGGATGACGAACAGCTCGTGGTATCTGCAGAAAAAAAAAACAGAAAGCAGCTGACGTAGAAAACAAAATAATCCTGAACTGAATCATCGAATTTATCGATCTGCCGATTATTTTTGCCTTCGCGTTTTTTTTTAAACAGAACCGTGCCTCATTAGTGCTTGATATAAACACAGCGGAACTTGAGCCTAAGCTGCTGCATGTGTTTGGCAGGGCCACACAACAGCACACACTGGCCACTGATTGGTTGTGTTTTCTTTCACCAACCAATCAGCGTTCTCCCGAACAACCATTCACGTTCACCTTCGTTTCGCCCACATCTGCGCGATCGCATCCGCGAGATCGACGTTCGTGATTTCCTCTTGATCTTGGAACTTCAGGAAACCGTCGCCGCCGTGGCCTGCGCTTGTGATTGTGACACGGTTTGTAATCATCTTCTTTGGACGCTCAATCGCTCAGAAAGCAATAAAAACTTGAAAACTATAAAACAATTGAAAACTATAAAACACTTGAAAACAAGCTAAGCAAATGCACACACAGCTCGCGATTGTGCCTGTGGAGTTTACTGTACTTCCATGACAAAGGCACTGGCCTTATCATCTCATAAACTATGTCATAAACCCCCGAAAACGGTTCACGGTTTACTCACGGGATGCATAGTTGTCCCTGTACCCCTTGCTACGCCCAAAAGGACTACTTTCGAACTACAAACAGCAACATCACTTCACTGACCATTGCGCAGTGCCCACAGCGCGAAAAACAACTCTTAAGTTTGTTGGTGTTGGGGATTTTAGGCGATGTTTTCAGCCAGGGCTAACCCAGAGACGCGTACAGAACGCCGTCGAGTAGGGCTTACATCGAGTTTTCTCTGTCATTAAGTGCCTATACACCCCGTCGGCGGGGCTCGATACCCCGAACGCACAGACAACACGAGTCTAACGTACTACCACCAGGCCACGAGGGTGACAAACAAACAAAAAAAAACTTCCCGCTGCCGAAAACGCACCAGTCAAATAAATCAGCACGTTGCTCCGGTGATCCGAGAGCAGCCGTTTCGACCGTGGCGTCCCAGACGGCAGACGACCGACGAGCAGACGAACGAAGTTCTCAACGGTGACGTCGTAGCCGCGGTAGTCGACCTCGACATCCTCGCCGTACAGATTGAGGTGCTCGGTGCCGCTGTTGAAGCAGGTGCCTGTGAGCGGACGGACAAACTTTTTTTGGTTCCGAGACTCAATTGCGTGTGGCGACTTTTTTGGTGACTCGGAATTTTTTCGGCTTGGTTATTTTTCGTTGAATAGCTTCTTATTATTTTATAGTTTATTCAACACACAACAGTTTATTTAGTGCAGAAAAAAGAACAGCAAAAAGCTCTGGTTCTAGCAAGTGTGTGCACGATAAGAACAAGCAAGCTAGCGCTTCATAGTCAAAACATTCTTGCGTATTACATTCTTCGTGTTTACACGACAATGCGCGTATGAATTCAAAATTGGTAAAGTGAGTGACCAGAGTCCCTTAAATAGGGCCGAGTCACTTGGGCGACTTGCACCAGAATATTGCTGTAGCTTTCGAAGAGAAAAAGTGAGTTGGAGAAAATCTGATCCCGAGACTCAATGCGTGTCTAGAATAGGTAACCAGTTTCATGCATGACGCGGGAATTCAATTTTTTTTAAATGATCAGAGTTACTTGAATAGGGCCGGGTCACTTAGACGACTTTGAATTTCCACATAAACATTGAAGCTGGTTTCCTTTCCACGTCTGCACACGCATTCAGTCGCAGAGCCTAAACAACTGATAATACCTGGACGAGAGTTCCGCAAATTGCACGGCATGTCGTCGGCTAGCATCACGATGATCTGACTGAAAAAAGGGACATTCAGTCTTCAGTTCAAAATCGCGAAAAAAAGTTATCGTTCTTATCTGTCTTGCACCGAAAAAATGCCTAGTATCGATATTTTACTACAAGAATAGCCTTCCGCTGACCATTCAGTAAGTCAACATTCTTCACGAGAAAGAGAACAATCTCCAGTTGGTGAGACCAGCAGTGCTCGGAACACAATATTACCGCAGCCCCAACGGAGTTGTGGCCGGTTCCGATTGACGAAATCGGTAAGGGTGTAAGAGGGAGGTCTTTCATACCAAAAAACATTGTTCTTCTTTGGTGCAGCATTTTTTGCTCATACCAGTGCACTTTATTTTCGCTGAATTTGCATAGATCTCGAGAAAGACAAAAAAACGCTATCGAAGTTGCACGAAACAATATTTAGCGCCAAATGGGTGCCTAATTTCCGACCAACCACGACACAGTGACATTCGTCACAGTGACAGGTCTAAACAACCCCACTGTACCCCACGTACAGCCTCGCGCGCGCGTGCCCCCACCGGCTTACCTATCCGGTATGCCCAATCGTTTCACGCTGTGATACAACGACAGCACATTGGCGACGTGCCGGTAGTTGAACCAGAATCGAGAGGTGCACACGAGCACGGCCCAATTGTTCGTGTGGTCGCTGCGCGAGAAGAAGGCGGAGACATCGGTGTCCTTGGTGGAGTTGGAGAAACGTTAGGAAACAGTCGATATTGTGGGAACTGGGAGGGCAGAATTTGTGAAGAAATGCCAGAAAACTCGATGGGCGCGCTACTCGATGGCGTTTGGCACTCGGTTAGCCCTGGCTAAAACCATCGCCTAAAAATCACCGTTCGTTCGTTTGAGAAAAAAGGTGATCTTGTGAGAAAAATAAACATTTCGAAAGTCTTCGAAGTTGGTGGAACATGTGGGTCGCGTGTAAAACGAACGCCAAAAAAAAATAGGCTAAGCTTACGTGACATAATAGCAGGCCTCCTAAGGCCTGACAAGCCTTTTCAGAAATGCACACCGGTAAACCGGGTGCGCACAAATGCACCTGCTGATTGGTTGCTGTTCACTGATAGGTTGGTTCTACACCACCACTCCCTAGCCAATCAGATTGCCGTGCCAAACTCTTCTATGTTTGAACTCGTCGCCTCCGTGGCCCGGTGGTTAGCACGTTCGCCTTCAACTCAGGAGGTGACGGGTTCGATCCCCCACGGAGGATGACAAACTGCCGCCAGTGTAGCTCTCTACTCTAATAACTACACTCGCTTTCAACTAAAGCTTTCGGATTCGCTGCCCTGCGGGGATATAGCGACCGCAGGCCACCGAAACCGAAATCGGGCTAAGATCACTGGTGCCCCCAGGACAGAGCGGGGCTTAGAGGCTGTCCCCCTCACGTGGCGAGGGTATTGGTTCCACGGGATGGTGAGCCGTCCGTTCCCCAATCCCACCGGAGTTTGGTACCTTCGGGTTTCCGGAATCGGTGGGGGGCGTGCTTCAAATATATATGTAAAAACCGGGGTTATTCAATCTTTTTGAAGCGATTTCACACACTGCGCTGATTTTTTAATTTATCCCAACAGGTGGCTCTGCTTGAATTGAATTTCTTTACATAAAGTGAACCTTGCTGCTTTTTACTGAACTTTGTTAACAGAGTTTACTGGCTTCCAGACCTCCAAAAAAACAGACTGCAATATGAGTGGATTTTTTTTTTAAAACAAACCGAAGGCAGCGAAATCACGTCTTTTAACACACTTTGGAAATGCAACAACGAGACGAAGCGCACAAATGCTTTGAGCCGCGGTTGCATTTCGTTTTCGTACAGTTGCTCTCTGCAAAGCAAAACTTCTGTTAGAAAAACCAACAAACTTTCATAAACTTATGCTGAAATTTCAGCGTCTTTTTTTCAGATAAACTGTTCCCAAAGAGCTTCTTGAGTTTTGTTACTCGTTTCATTTGACAAAATTCAGCCAATTTTGTTTTCACGCCAACATTTTATTATCAGAGCACAAAAACACGCGAAACAATGCCACGCAAAAGAAACGAAAAACAACAAAATATGCTGACATCGAGGAAAAGGGTTCACTTCATCAAGTCGAAGCAAATTATCAATAAACTGACAATCACAAAAACGTTACTTCTAACAAACAGGCTAATTCCAAAATTTTGCTACAAAGAAAAAATTCACAACGAATGGAGAGAAAAACAACAAAATTACACACCGCAGTCACACGTTTTTCAATCCATTCATAAACCCGGTTTTCTGTGTACGGTTCAACTCAACCAACCATTCAAACACAGCACACTGATGTGATTGGCTGCATACCGCTGGCTTACCCAATCAGCATTATCAATTCCAAAATGCAGCCACTCAGCAATCAGCTGCACAAAAATGCACAACAACAAAACAAAAAAATGCGAGACCACCAAAAAAAGATTCAAGTTCTCTGCAGTGTTTTTGACGAAAATGAACCGATTTTGTTTACCAGTGTTGCAATTTTTAGACAAGAACGTCAACAACAACAATCAACAAAAAAAACAGACGAAATGGGCAGGAAATTCGAAAAAACAGAAAACGAGGTTCAAAACACATTTTTGTTTCTCTGCTCACTGAACGCTTTGTATGAGCGTGATGTTGTCACCCTTCAGTAGAATACGGCCAACTTTGCGTCGGTTCTTGGTCTTGATGTGCACCTCCTCTGCCTCATCAAGCACAACGTTCATGTACTCGTCGAAGCCTGATCGCGATTTTGTTTCATAATTTTATAATTTTGTGCATTTTTACATTTTGATCTGCAATTTTTTTCATGATCTTTAAACGACGATTCCTGGTTAAAAATAGATTTTTTTTCATTTTTTACTTTTTGAATCAAAATTGTTTATCACCTTAACCCTCCCCCTAAATTTCTTCTCGTTACTTTCCCTACTCTTCCACAATCTATGCCTTAAATTCTCCATCTTTTCATGTTTTAAGATCACAAATTGGAGGTAAGATTGGTAGCTGGTAGAATAAAGTCCACCTGATAACAACCGCTGGGGGCTGGGAAAGAGTCGGTTACATTGTACCACCACGGGCATTCGAAACGAAATGGCATCATTCAGAGGCAATCTCATTTGTCAGAATATCTTGCTTTCATTCAAAAAAAAACAGAAAATTATCTGAACTAACCAATAATGACGCCCTCGATTCGATTGTTCACGTTCTCATACAGCCACACCTGGAACCAGGCACAAAAAACATCACCGATTCAGCTAACTTTGACAAAAAAATAGCAAACCCAAAAATTGAAACGAATGAAAAAAAGCGAATATTTTCAGCAAAAAGCGAAAGTCCCGTTGGCACACACCTGAATACGCGAGCGGTTCTGCAGATAGCGGAAGATCAGGTTGATCGGCTGCACCATCACCTTTTGCACTTTGCCGCCTCGTTGTGCCATTTTCTGCTGATTTTTTGGCTAGCAAAACTTTTGCTGATTTTTTTGCTAAATTTTTCTCTGCAAAAAATATTCCGGAAGTGCGATGTGGCAGCAAATCTGTGTTTAAAATTGGGGAAAAAAGCCAATGCGACAATCCACAAACAATGCAACTTGGGCATTTATGAAATTCGACACATTTCGACGGGCTGATTGGCTGCATCGAGCAGGTGGGACCAATCAGTGAGCCAAATTTCAAACAGCAGCCAATCAGAAAAGCAATTAAACGCAGAAACAGAATCACAAATTGCAGCAAATGCAAAAGTAACCGTTAGGATTGAAACGGTTGAGCAAGAACAAATGACATTAACATTTTAACGCAAACTTCTTGAATTTTATTTTTTATTGTTATACATGTTTATTTGTTGATATACAGCAAAGCGGCTCGCAAAATTCAAAATCAATCAAACTTATACACATTCTTATCAACGAGAATAATTCAAAATACTCAGAATAATAGCACGTAATAGGTTTTTACACGATTTTCCTTTAAAAAATAAAAGTAATCCAAGCTGAGATAAACAAAAACAATGGCTAATAAAACTCTTGTTCAACTTTATAAAATCAAGAAAAAAAACAGCGGTGTTTTCGGGATATAATCCACAAACATTACGAAATAAAAAAAATTATACACAGAATGCAGTGCGGAAAAAAACTCGGCTAAACCATCAGTGGAGTAGACCACTGAAAATCACAAACATCATAGATCGGAAAAAACTCTCAAGAACCAACGGAGAGTTCACAATTTGGAACAAGGAAAACAATTTCGCATAACCTAAATCGCAAATACTAAAGGTTTACCAAGACAAAATTACAGACACGGTGAAATTTGAAAAAAAAAATACTAAAATAAAGCCGATTGAGCAGACACTGCTAAAGGGTCAAACCATTCACGCCTGAAATATGGCTCAAAAAATCAAAATTTCAAAAGAAAGAAACGCTAAATCGTGCCAGAAATTGCAATCGGTACAGGGAAGAAGATGGGGAGGACGCCAGAAACCAAAGAAGCAGACAACTTTTTCGGAAAAAAATTAAAAAAGGCAAAGAAAAGTGAAGAGGGGAATAGAGTAGACGGGCATACGGAATTACTAGTCGAAAAAAGAGATGAATGGTGATGTGAAACAAAGAACCGAAATCCGAAACGAACAGGCACTATTCGAAAAAAACGAAATGTAAAAGCTTCAGTGGAAAATAGATAAACTCGATAGTTAACGCGACAATCAACACAAATTGCGACACAGGATAATTGGCTGACGCACTGCAGCCAATCAGAATGTTGTCTGCGTTTGACTGTGGGATTAAAGTTGGTTTAATTTTGAAGACAGAACAGAAGAGGAAGAAGAAAAATCGAATCGGATGTTTTTACTTACAATCAATCATTTACACAGAAAAAACGCCTTGCCCAAGAATTCCGAAGTGCCGAAAGCAGAAGGAAAACAAGCGTGTTCTAATAAAAAAATGCACAAAAATGAAAAAAACGACAAAAAATTCTAAGTATCCGAAAAAATCATAAATTATCACACACAGCACCAATAAATCAATGAATATTCCAATCAATGCAATCCAAAAAACTCATGCAATCAAATTTCTCTGCCGTTGCAAGTTCAGTGCAAGCAAACCAAAAGACATTTGAGCTGTCTGCGTCTGCTGTATAGCTAACATGGTTTGTTTCCAATTTTTACACGGGTTAATAATTTATTCCTAGGAATAAAATGCGGTTTTTTAACCAAAGTTAGTATTTTGGACGTGAACTATTCGCAAAAATTTCCAGAGAGACAAAAAAAGATTTCAACGTCACAAACGCTGATTTGCGGAATTTCAAACTTCGAAGTTTTGAATTTCACAGAAATTAATCATTTCAAATGAAGCAAAACCAAGCACGCAAAAAACAAAGACTAATCTTGAGAAGCGTTGCAGTCAAACCAACTAATCAATCAATCAATCAAATCACAAAACAAGGCAAAATCGCAAAACCCAAATCCTTTTTTTTTCATGAACCAGTCTATCATCCAGCCAAAATAGCAACCAGTCAAAAGATAACCTTTCTGAAATAACAACCCCAGGTTAAAACCGGCTCTAATGCACAACCGAATCCAATCGAGTTTGAATTTTCGAAACTTAAATCCGAGTTTTGTCCGAAAGAAACCAACCAATTAGCGTATCCAGCGGATAAAAACGTTTCGAAAATACCGACCAAGGCAATTGTGCACTCTATTACGACACAGCGATATTGCACAATCACGCACACACACGCATGCACACAAACACGGTATTACACCAGCAAGTGTACGCCAGTAGCCAGTGTGTTTGTTGTCGATTGGGCGACATTTCCCTGCTACAACAAGAATGCACAATCTTCAGACGAAAATCTCCACCATCAATAATCAACAAACCACCCAGACCCATTCGCACACAAAATTCCCCGAACGGGTCGCACAATCGAACACTAATTCCCGTTATCACACGACCGATCCATTGGCGCTATGCGGCGTCGACGGGGAGCGCCGCCGGTGCTCCGGACTAGCGGGACTTGTTGAGTCCACCTCAAACGACGCCCCGCTCGGGGAGGCCGTCGTCGTCCCCGTGGCCGTCTGCTGCTGCAGCACGCTCATACTGTGCGACGCCGGCAGGAACATACTCTGCGGACGTGCGGTGTTGTTGTGCCCGAGCGGGGAGTGCGCCGAGTGACTGTGCGCCAGCTGGTGACGCAAATGCACCTTCTGACTGACGAGCGCACTGGCGGGCGTCGAGGAGGACGCTTGTTGTTGTTGTTGTTGTTGATCCGTCTGCGGCGAGACGGCGATACTGGCGCTTCGATGCTGGTGGAAGTGTTGTTGCTGATGTTGCTGATGGAGCGAGCCCGTACCCGTGCCACTGGCACAGCTGCTGACGGGCACGACGCCGCCGCCACTGGCGTAACTGCTGGCCGAGGTCAGCGTCAGCAGCGAGAAGCCGCGCCGCGCGCACTGCTCGTCGAACGCGTCCAACTCGCACTGTTGGCGGTCGTGCAGCTGCTGCAGCTTGCTGGCGCGGTCCGCCTCGAACGCGCACACCTCGTCCGACATCTGGACGAATGAGATTGAGGAAATGGCAGTGGTGGAGTTTTGAGTGTTGTGAGTTTTTTCTTTGCTGGAGATGGAGTGGGTGGATTTGATTGATGGATTTCTGATCATGAGTTTTTCTTTGGTGGAGCGGTGGATTTTTGATTATGATTGTTTTCTTTGCTGGAGTGGATTTGACTTGGTTGTTTGGTTTTGTTGTGCGCGAGTGAAAATCGAGCGAAATTGATTTGAATGAACAATGAATGTTTTGTTGTTCCAGAACAGAAATAGTGACTGAAATAAAAAACCAAGACAAGCACCGGCCAAGACCAGACGGAACACCGACCTTCTGCTCGAGCACCGCCTTTCTGAGCGCGATCTTGCTCTGCAGATTCGCCGACTCCGCCTCGTGCGCGTCACGCATCTCCTTGCGCTGCTTGCTCTGATACGCGACCAGCATGTCCATCTCGTGGCGCAGCTTCTCGTCCAGCTTGTTCGCCTCGTCTTCTTGCCATTTGTCGAGTTTCACCTGGTGAGCGGAACAATGGAAATGATGATTGGTGATTGGTGATTTAGTTTTGGGTGATTCTGGACAAAGTTTGCTTGGGTTGCAGTGATTCCATTTTTGTGTGATTAATTGAATTCAAAGCTCAATTTCATTAATCAGGCAGGTAAGCTAAGCAATTTGTGTGGCGTTCCATTTTCGACTACCGGTCAACAGGTGAACGTGTATTTTTGGACACACAAAGAAATTCGTCAACACAATCAATAAAACAAGATTATTGGCTATAATCGAGTACCGCTCCTACCAATCAGTGCCCGACCCACCCCGCAACCCAACATTACACACACAAAATGCCTCCAACCAACAATTTCAACTTTTTCCACACAAAATACGACAACTAATACTAGCTTGGAAACAATCCGAACTGCACTCAACACAAAAGTTAGTTCGTTTCCTATTTTATGTCGTGACACAAAACAAACTCCACCGACCGTCTGTCCCTCGATCATCTGTTTGATGTTTGCCTCATACTGTTCGGAGAGCAACGCCAACTTTCGTTTCTGTTCGTCCTTCAGTCGATCGACCAGTTCACGTTGTTCCGTTTTCGAGACTTGATGCGCGAGCTGCGACTGCAGCGCCTTGTACTGACGCGTCTGCGTTTTCACGGCGTCGCGAAACTGCCGGCGAATCTGTTGCTCTTTCGCCTGTGTGCGCGGTTGAGGTTTTTGGTGGATTTTTGGGGTGATTATTAGTGTTTTTGTGGAGGGGGGGGGGTGAATTTCTGTGTTTTTTCCGGAAGAGACTGGTTGATTTCAATGAGAAACACTTGCTTTCTCAGCAACAGACGTTGGAAGGACGAATAGAATTGGTCTTTAAGTGCGCAAGAAGAGGTCAGGTCAAAATAGCCCGTTGCTCGACTGCATATGCAAACCATCAATGATCGGCGGCAATCAGCGACTGCTGTGTGTGACCACACATAAAACAAAAGCACTGTCCCAAATCAGTCGTATCACCATCACAGATAAAACTGCCTGTTTCGGTTTCCGAACTACATGCTGTTCACACAGTGTTATCGGAGTTTCTTGCGAAATAAAACGGTTGAATGACTGGAAACTACCATTAGTGCCCAATTTGCAAGTGGCCAAACCTTCAAGTCCCTCGGCTGCTGGCGCGACTGCAGCGCATGTCGTTTCCGGAGATCGTCGCTCAGTCGACTGGTGTACTCGGCCTGGTTGTGCTCCTCGAGGTGGTGCTGCGCGCGCAGATGCTCCGAGCGCTGCGTCTGCGACTGCTCCACCTGGCGCTGCTCGACCTCGCGCGTCTGCTCGTGGTGACGCCGCAGCAGACTGTGCGCGCTCTCCAGCTGCCGGCAGCGCACGTTCAACTCCTGCGACGACCGTTTGCTTTGCTTGGCTTTGTGGTTTTTTTGGTATTCGAGGAGTAAATGGTGGTTGTTGGCGTTACATATTATCTTTCTTATTAAACGTGACCAAATATGCGCTTGCACGCACAGATAGAGAAAATGTTTCATGGCTGTGCGGCAATTTCAAATGAGCAAAAACTTAACGTATTCTGACGACAGATTCGTGCAAGAAATTGAGAAAAAACCAGTTAGAATGTTTTCTCACTAAACAAAATTTATTGTAAGTCATATTCGAACTACGCTCTGGCGCGAAACATTTTTTCAGGTGCGGCTTTTCCACACATCATTCAACATTACTAAGCCTCCTTCGTACGAAAAGATAATATGTATTATCATTTTTTAGGTTCTGCGACTCAAATGCGTTGGCAGACGTCGAAAGGAAGCTAGTTTCAATCTTTATGACTTTGCCAACTTTGAATTCCCGCGTCATGCATGAAACTGTTTATGCGCGCACTGAGTTTCGGGACCAAAAGAAAAAATGTTTGGTCATTTCAAGCAATGCAACAAAAAAACCCGAACCTCTCGCAGTAATTCCTGCTCCAGACTGTGATACTGTAGCAGTTTCGAGCGGCGCAGTTTGCGAATCTCGAGTTCGAGTTGGTGTTTCTGTTCGTTGATCAGTAGCGTCTCAGCCTCGCTTTGTCGCGCCTGCATGTTGCGAAAGTAAAAACGTTTTGAATTTGGAAAAACATCGACAATCCCGCAAATTCCAAGGCCAGGTCACATACTCATCCGGTTTGTCACGGCGAGAAAAAAACTGCTGTCAATCAAAAAAACAACCACAGTGAACACACGTTGACACAGTCTGCGCAACAGTGGCGGCAACATAACGGAGTGACCTCAGCGATTGGTGCTCAGTGTCTCAGCACACCAGACACTTTGCTCCTCGACACTTTCAAAGTAGAAACAAACAAAACACGAAACACACTGAACAAACTCAAACGCATTAATCAGCCACTCAAACCAACTTGCAACGCCTGTTTCGACTGGTCAATCGCGTCAAATAGCGCCCGTTTCGACGTGTGCGGATCGGAGCGTTGTTTGATCTCCTGAAGAACGGAAGAATAACGAAATCACCAAAGGGACAACAACAACAACACAATGAAGTCAAGGACCATTCTGCTGAATCTCGCTCACTTGCGACCCCGTTGGCCGGACGCAAAATTGGCGCGACAAATTTCCGCGATGCCGTAAAAAACAACAGGTTTGGCCTTGTGGGCTGCGGACTGACACCGCGAGGGCTGAACACTAGTTTTGCGATTTCGCCCGGTAAGCGAAGACCGCGGCGACCTCGCGCTCGTCAGTTCGACAAGTCGCCAGAACCAAAACCGCAAAACCAGTGTCCAGCACCCGCGGTGTCTGTCCGCAGCCCACAAGGTAAAAACCGTCGTTTAACATCAGTTTTACGCATAAGACGGTATAAGCCTCCCCAGACGACAAAAACCGTAAAAAATCGAAAACAAAAAAACTTTTGAGATCCCAAAAAACAAACGCTTGCCAAACCACACGAACCTGCTTGATGCGCTCCTTGCCCTGTTTATACTCCTTCTTCTGGTGCGACTGGAACGCCTTCAGGTCTTGCTCGTGCGCGTGCACGACTTTCTTGCGGAGCTTCTTCTCCGTCTCCTCGTTCGCGCGCGCACGCTTCTCGAGTTCGTTCTGATGCTGCACGTGCAGCTTCTGTAGCTCCTTCTCGAACTGCTGCAACTGTTGCACGTATTCGCGGTCGAGCCGCTGCTTCAGTAGCTCCATCTCGTTCGCGCACTTCTCCTCGAGCTGAGAATGAAGCAAGAAACAGTGGTTTACGGAGTTTCGTGGACGGGGTTCATTGTTTTGGGTCGAAGACTGTCAAATCGGAAGCGTGATTAGGGTGACGCACCAGTCAATCAGCTACTGCACTCAGTTATCCAGTCCGATTGTGACAAACGTAGAATGTTACAAACAAACACACAGGCACATCAGAGCGGCGTACGGGCGAACGAACGACATGTGCCAGTGTGTTTGTTCACACACTGTGCCGCAGCATCTCTTTCACCGCAAACACACCGATTGACTGCACACCACAACACCACTCGACTCAACAACTCGCCGCAAAACACGCCTTTGTTGTTGTTCTTATGATTTTAGGCGATGTTTTTCAGCCAGGGTTAACCCAGAGAAGCGTACAGAACGCCATTGAGTAGGGCGCCCATCGAGTTTTCTTTGTCATCAAGTGCCTATACACCCTGTCGGAGGTGCTCGATCGCCCGCCGGATGCGCACACGTGGTCTGGTGGTAGGGCGTTAGACTACAGTCTGTACGCTCGGGGGATCGAGCCCTGCCGAGCGGTGTATAGGCACTTAATGACCCTACTCAATGGCGTTCTGTATTGGTTAGCGCTGGTTAAACACCTCGCCTAAAAATCCCAACAACAACAACAACAACAACAACAACAACAACAACAACAACAACAACAACAACAACACACCTCTTTCAGCTGTTTGTGGTGCGCCCGCCGCAGTCGCTTATAGCCAGACATCTGCTCGGCCATGTTGTTCTCGTGCGAGTATTCGGCGTGTTCGCGTGCGACCGCCTTGCACGTGCGAATCGTCGAGAACTTCGAGCGGCGCATTGTGTTGATCGCGGCCTGAGCGAGCGGCGGCTTGGTTGATTGGTGGATTTGATGATGATGAAACGGTGCGTTTGACAAGAATTGGATATTGAATTTGAATTTGATGATAATACGAACAAAAACTGACTTTTGTTTCACGAAAACTTATGGAGAATCTGATAAAATTCGTCCATATACTAAAAATGACGAAAAACCCACTGATTCTGTCTGGAAAAAATTCTGTTCGAAAAAAACGGATAAAATGAAATTGCGGTCCTCAAATTCGTCAGCCAGTTTGAAATCAGAAAGAGAGAAAGAAACAATGGAGAGAGAAACGACTCCATGTTCGAAATGCACCCAACAATCGAATACTGGATGCGCAAATAAGTGATTTTACAGGAAAAACACTCAATGCTGCCTCAAGCAGAAGCAGGTAGAACCAATCAACGCACTCCAATTCAAGTACATCAACAGAAAATAATGGCGCACTGAAATTCGTCGGCTGTTGCGGGATCCTTTGAAACATTTGATAAAAAAATTAAACAAAACACTGCTAAAAACAGGCAATCAAAAAATTTCAATTGATTCCAAAGTGAAACAAAAACGCGATTTTATCCCCGAAACGAAAACCGCAACACACCTCTTTATCAAACGTCTCATACTCGTGACTGGTCGATTGCCGCGGTAGAATTAGCGGTTTATAATCGCTAATCCCCGTTGAAGTCGAGGTGCCGCCGTGCGAATCAGTCCGATGCTCCGGGACAGGCGGCGCCCCGCTCGGGGATGCTCGCGGGAGAATACCCGCTCGCGAATTACTGTCGTTGTTGTCCGTCAATAAGGACGATTCAGTTGTGGTGGCCTCGTTTACATCACCGTTTACAACAACAATTGTGGTGTTCATGTTCGGGTGGCGATTTTGTTGGTCGTCTGTTTGTCTTCGTTGCTGTTGCTGCTGACTGTCTTCCGTGGATGGCGATTGGTCGGCCTAAGGAGGCGGAGTTTTGTTTTCAAATTTGCTGGTCAAAATTGTGTGAAATGTACAGTGGCGGCCAAAAGTCTGGAACCCCCCATGCGCGCGTGTGTGTGCGGCGGTATATGCGTGCTTTTATTGGCGTCTCTCCCATACACATGCTAGCTTTGTTTTTATGAACACAACAATTGCTTGTTCCAAAAATCAAAAATACAGTGCTTATGTGCATAGTAATAACGCAAAAAATGCGCGGTATGCAGCGCACGCAGGGGTTTCCAAACGTTCGGCCGCCACAGTACATTTTGATCTGACTTTTGGTTCCGGTGACACGTTTCGATAAGGTGACACAGTCCAATCAACTGAAAGCAACATTCATTCTTTTTCCTTTCAACATTCCTTATTTTCGGCTTGCATCCTGGCGATTTTTGACAGACAACCTAGCCCCCCCTACCTCTCCGACCGTGGCGGAGTCATCCGACGAGGGTCTGAGCAACAGCGGCGCCGCAGAGCGCGACTGCGGTGTACCGCGATGCGGCAACACGGCCGCCGCGGTGGTCTCGTGTAGCACGGCGAGTAGCGGCAGCGCCCCACTGCTGCTCGACGGCTCCGACGGAAGCGACGCGATTGAATTGGATCGACTGGACATGTCGTCGTCCTGTGTGGAAGAAAAAAAAACATGAAAAATATAAAGCGAACGATACAAACAGCAATGTGATTCAAGGCGAAAACATCCATTCAGTTTTGTTTTCTCGTCCGTACGCACAGACACGTCGTTCGAAATCCCGTGCCGAAACGAATTGTGTCCGTAATGCATTCAGACAGCACACATTCATTCTAAATCGTGTGGCCGATTTTTCAGTGTCGTGTCCGTGCACACGCACAAAAAAAAACTAATTCCTAAATCGCCCCTTTAGTAAATCGTTTTTTGCGCGTACGCATGGACACGACACTTAAAAAATGGCCACGCGATTTGGAAATCGTGTCGCGTGTGCTGTCTTAATGCATCACGAACACAATTAGCTTGCGCACGAGATTTAGAACGACGTCTGTGCGTACGGACAGAAAAAACTAAATGGCGTTTTCGCCGTTTCGCATGTGCGATTCGCCGATCCCTTCGATATCAACGACCCCCCCCCCGTCAACACCAACCGGCACATCCTCGGAGCCGATGCTCTGTGTGTCCGGACTACTGTTGGCCGTGTTGTCGTCCATGTGCATCAGACGACGCATCCGCCGCGACTGGAAACTGTCCAACTCCTGTACCACCCGTTTCGTCCGCTGGATCAGATCCACCAGCACACCGGTGGCGTCGCGCACCGCCGCGATGAACGTGTGCTGGAGAGAACAGGCGTGAGCGAGTGAATCGTGTGCTGTTGTGGAGGTTGCTTGAAATCGTGAACGCATGACTGTCTCGAGCAAGTAAGTCTTCCGGATGGCAACGGTGGATAGTTGACAAGGAAATCGTGTTGTTGTTTTTTCATTTTGAGTTTTTTTCTGTTTTTTCTGTTTTTTGAATGTGTGGCTGACTTTGCTTTTGCTGGTTTCAGCGGATTGGCTGCATCGTAACTGCCGGGGCGACCAATCATGAGTGTGCTGCGTTCAAATACAGCCACATTCAGTATTAGCCCAATTTCTCTCATTACTGCGATTCATTTCTCTCTCTGCGAATAATTCTCAGAAGTGAATTTTCTCTGCCCGAATGCCACGTGGAAGCTATTCAATCAACTGCAATCACCACGTTGCACATCAAATCGACCCAAAAAAATCCAACCCCAATCACAATGCAATCGAAAACAGCACTCTAACGAGCATTCATGAAGCAGTTCTTGGTGACCGTGTAGCTGTGTAAAAACCTACTAAATCACTAAGTAACTGCTTCATGAATGCTGCTCACTTCAAAACAGTCGTGCGTCGTCATTCGATGCGTCGGATTCTTGACGAGACACAAATTGACGAAATGTCGAAAGTCCGTCGACCAGTTGACGTCCGAGTCACGTGACAATGACGGTGGCTCGTTCTGAGCGATGTGGTACAGCGCCGACATTGCGTTCATGTTGAACAGCGGCGGTTTGCGCTCCGCTGAAGAGAGATTCGTTTTGTTTTGTTTTGTTTTGTATTTTTTTCTTTTTGTCGAATGATTTCTTTGTTTCAGCTGGCTTTAGCGTGTTTTTGAATGAAATCAATGGAATCAATCGTGATTTTCAAAGGGGCACGTGTGTGTTTGGTGAACATGAAAATCAGGTGATACATTGGTTGATTCGATTTGGCTCCACCTTCCCTCCACTAAACCTTAGATTAGCCAACAGGAGTGGCTCTACAGGACGACTGCTTCAGATTTAGCACGCGTGGTTCAACCACGTATGCGTCAACCAATCAACTAATTGGCTGTGTTACACAATTCGACTGTACAATCAGCCGCACAAAAGCGGTGACACATTGAAACGAGGGCGCCTTAGGGCGGATTCAGCAATTCGGTTCTTCGTGCGTACGCACGGACACGACACTAAAGTCGTGTGTGCCGATCTCAACGCATTACGAAAACACGACTCGTTTGTGCACGGCATTTCGAACGCCGTCGAGTGCGCACGAACAAAAAAAAACCAAAACCCGTCAATGGTGTGTTCGCCTTCACCGAGCTCGATGCAAGTAATGCCGAGCGACCAGACATCCGCGCGCGCGTCATACTGGCCCTCGTCCATGGCCAGTATCACCTCGGGCGCCATCCAGTACGGCGTGCCAACGAACGACTGCGCCGGACACGCGAGCGAGGCGCTGCCGAAGTCCGCTGCAACCGACCACAAATCAACCAAGTTGTAATTAGCTTTTTTTGTTATTTTGGTGCCGCGTCTCAATGCGCGCATAGCAGTCTCAATGCACGACGCGGCAATTCAAAATTGGCAAAGGGCATACGAGTCCCCTAAATAAGGCCGGGTCACCTAGGCTGATTCTGAATTAGCACATGCAGATTGAAACTAGTTTCCTTTAACGTTCACAACCGCTTTGAGTCGCAGGTCTTAAAGAAAAGATTATAGGATGGTTCGCTGCATTTCGCGCTTGGAAACATCACACGCAGAAGAAGAACCGTCGACTCATCAGTGATGTGTGTGCCTCATCAATACTGCACGGCTCTCACGCGTGTTGCGAAAAAAATCCGGATTTAAAAAAAAACGAAAAAAATTGTTTTTTCAAACCCCAACCCAAACGCTGATCAGCAGAACGCCCGTTCAACAACCGAAAAAACACAACCAAGCGCGCTCACCAAGTTTCACAATTCCCTGTTCGGTGAGCAGAATGTTGCCGGCCTTCACGTCGCGGTGTATCCGCTTGATGCCGTGCAGATACTGGAGGCCGCGCAACGTGCCGGCGCACACCGCCGCAATCTCCGTCTCGCGGAGCGCTTTTTTATGCACTGCGAACAAACAGAGAAATAAAAAAACAATGGAAAACACAAAGACCATTGCGCTGGTGTTTCCTGCAAGGAAAAGCCACGTGCAGTTAGTCATATTGTTGATCCCGGGCTGGGAGGGCATAGAAACTGCCGAATTTCGAATTGCTCCATCTCGCGTCGGTTCCATGGTCCACATTGCTAGTACAGTCGAACTCTAAATTATTATTGGAATCAAAAAAATCAACTGATTGGTCGGTGGTGACGTGTGATGCATGTTGTCTGTGCAGGCATTGCTGTGGCGGTGGAGTTTGGCCTGCACTGAAAGCATGCACACCGTAATCACCAACGAATCAGGTGATTCCCTACAATTTAGAGTTCGACTGTATCGTTTTTTTTGCGCACGTGTAATTTGATGTGTGCATTCAGTGTGGAGGCGGAGCGCTGCACGCATCAAACCATACGTGCGTGCGCAACAACCAGCCAATAAACTAATACTACAAATTTACTACAAATACGACTGTAGTTCAAAAAAACTCCGTCAAAGCAAAACGAAAAAAGCGAAATTTCTGTGTGACTAACAAACCTTCGACGATATCCGAAGCCGAACCAACGCAGTATTCCATGACCAGCTGAGGGAGCAAAATTACAGAATTTATGTTTTTCACTGTTTTTTAATTAAATCCAACAACGTTTTTGTTCATTTAAAAAAAGGACAAAAACTCCCCCAGAAACAGGAAGGTACAATAACTCACCCAGCAAGTATTCTCCTTCAAAAACGAGCCCTTATATTCCACAACGTGCTTGTGCGCCAGACCGCGCAAAAATCGCACCTCTTTGATAATGTCAGCCCATTTCTGCAAAAAATCGCCAATATATAACTTTTTTGTGACGTTCACTGATTTCCGTTGGCCACAATAGAAATGCGCTGTTCGAAATTATTACAGCAAACAAATGAAGAGCGAATCAGCGCGCTTGAAATTCAAATGCGCCCAATCAAGTCTAACATCTATAGTCGCCCGGAATGAATAATTTGTGGTGTTAGCTGATTGTCTCTTGGTTTGCCTGAGATCATGTGCAAAAAAGAAATTTTCATTTTTTATAGTTTTTGATGTTTGTGAATGCGAACAGTGGGAATTTAATAAAAAAAACCATTCCAAAAACATGTTCATGACTTATGAACTGCAGAGAAATTAA